>VDFB02064584.1:0-16189 GCA_007258455.2 Sequoia sempervirens
TATAAAGGTAAATAAATGGCTTGTGTAGTTAAATTTATGTTTAAATATAGCTGGTTGCAATGTTAGAATGTTAATTATCTTATTAATTAATTTAATTTAATTAATAAAATAATCTAATCTTGGATTAGATTTATTTTATTGATTAATTAAATTAATGGAGATGAATTGAATTAAGTTATTCATTTTGGAATTAATAGATATTTTGATTGAAATTGGAAAAATGAAAATATGTTTTAAGATGCATTTTTTTGAAAATTAGTATGTAGAAGTAATTTTTTTAAAAAGATTTAAATTCCTTTTTGTTGAAAAGAAATTTTTAAAATGTATGAAATTCATGTTGAAATAAATTTTGGGTTTTAAATTTAAAAAAAAATCAAAATATCTCCAAATTTACAATAACTATGGTGGATGGGATATTTTAGGGAAGTTGACTAAATTTGGGGAAGGATTATGAGAGTCATTCCAATTTGATTTTTGAATTTTAATTTTCAATTGTGGAGAGAAATTGCTATGAAAAAAAAAGGGAAAGAGGGTTTTGTTCATGCTGGATTGTATTTGGATTTGGAGAAGCAAGTTGGAATTCTTGGCGGAGTTGGAAACAGAATAAGAATTCAGAGCACCATTGGCAACCTTTCAAATTTTGAGAAAACCAAGTTTTCTTTCTATGAATTTAGTTTTCATTTTGAAAATTTTACTGCCCTTAGGAACACGACCACTCTTCAGGATGCTGAATGACCCCTTCACGTGGAACTCTGAACCTGGATCTACTTCTTACTAGATCTTGTTGTTGTTGGATGTTGATCTGATTGGTTGATCTTCTAGGAGGTGCACCACGTTCTCCCAATCAAGTTACACGACGACTTACCCTGTCCATAGCCCACTACCCCTTCTGTTTGGGAACAGGTTCACCTCAACGCGACACTTTGATTGCACTTTTTGGAACTCTCTGCAGTGGGAGCATTCTTTGAAGTCAACCTGTAATTAACTCAATCAACGTTACTTGCATCCCACCGGGCGTGCCAAAAATGTGATAGGAAGAATTTAAGTGCTAGAATACGAACAACAAACAAGAGAAAACAAATAACACTAAAAACACTCTACACCTCAAGATTAGCCTAGTTGGATTCAATACAAAATAAAATGGAACTTTTTACCTTGTCTCAAATCGATCTTTTGGTTGGCCCTTCGATCTTTGGTGTTGTATGCTCCTTGGATGGCAAGAGATGCAAGCTATAAGGTGGAATGAGAATGGAAAATGAGTGAAAGTGGATGCAAATGCAAAAATGGCTAAGTATGGTTTGAGAATTTTTTTTGCAAGAGTTTGGCTACTATCAATGATCTCTCCCAAAATAAGAGAAAAAAGGGGGTATTTATAGAGATTTTAGAATTCTCTAGGAAAATATACGGTCAAGATTGAGCCACCAAGATCAAGATGTAGGGCTAAGGTGAGTTGAGAATTTACAAGCCCTCACATCTTGACATGTGGCAAATGAAGTGGCTTAAAAAAAATGATGTGTACATGAGGTGGAAGGATAGTACATGACATGGAGAAGGTAGATAGTACCTTGGGATTGGGACAAGATCTCCTCATAAAGGAGGTCCTTGTCCCCATGTGGGTGAAAGGACATGTGAGGAATTAAAAATTCCTCAAATATTTTCATAGGGATGAGAGAAGGAATTTAAAATTCCTTTAAATGCATTTGGGGATTAAATGTGAATTATGGAAAAATGGAGTGCCTTGTTCAAAAAGAGAAAGCTTTTAACGAAGTTGACTAAGGACACATTCCATAAATGATATGGGGATTATAGATGACCTAATTAGATGATTAAAGTTGTGCAAGTACTTGATTAGACTAATTAATGACATGTTAGAGGCAAGTGGGAAATGATGGAGGATGTGACCCTAATAATGATTAAGAGTGTGCACATCTTAATCATAAATTAATTATAACTAAGAAAGAGGATTAGATTGCTAAGAGGGATTAAAGGCCAATTTGCAAAAGTTGGAGGATGTGACAATGAGAGAGAAAATAAGGAATTAAAAATAAATTTAAAATTTCAAAAGATAAAATGACTAAATTAAATAAAGTGATGCATTTATTTAATTTAGAGAGGAAAGAGGGGAAAATTATTTATTAAATACTTTGGGATTAAATACTTTGAGAAACCTTATGGAAGACATAAAATATTAATTAAATGAATTATTTAATTAATACCGGCAAAGAGGACGATGAATTAAATGAGCAAATGGATGATTAAGGAGACGACTTTGACCATATGACAGTGGTCAAAATTTGGATGTCTACAATATTGATCTTGGTAATGGATTTGTTTAAGTTTATTTCCACTTAAAAATCCAAATATTATCATACAAGGGAGTTGCCCCTCTCAAACATAGAGGAAGATTACTGCTTCACAAGCAATGTCTCCAACCGTTGGAGCATTTTTTCCACTTTTCTATTGGGTGAGTCAAGTATCATTTCAAGTTCCAATCCTCTTACCACAAGATCAATACCATGTTTAGCCTTAGTATTAGTTGTCTTGAATCCTAACATGTAGTAGTCTAGTTATTTGTCACTTGTTTTATCCCCAAGCCACACTCATTATTTTTTGTTCCTATACCAAATTTTTATATTGTTAGTAAAAAGGTATTATAGGATCATTTTTTTTTACTTAACCTAGCTTGGCCCCTTGTTTTTATGAATCCAATTCAAATTGTATGTCTTTCTTAACTCTACTTTTGTAGTGGTTGTAGTATCTCTCTCCAACTTCTTTACTTTGAAATTCTTACAATTTTTAATTTTTCTATATTGGACATTGACTACTCCCTTGAATATAGGTGTTTGGTGCTTGCTTATTGGGAATCAAGCTATGAAGAATACAATAACTGGTGTAAATAATTGATATTCAATTTTTTTAATTTCTACACTTTACTTTCAAAATTTATTTTTTGTACTTTGGCTTACCTATGTCACCTCGTGGATTGAGCTTGCTAAAGTTGGAGCAAAATCATGAGTAGAAAATTGTCTTTTTTTAATTTTGACTTTGTATTGCACTAATTTAGTGATCATGATTGTATAATGTTATACAACTAATTCAACTTGTTTCTTGGGCCTATTTCCTACACTAATTACAAAGATATCATATCTCTTTGTTTTAAATTAATTTCACATACTTTTCTAAACTTATTTGTAATTGGACTCCAATATTATTAAATGACATCACTGCATTTGTGGTGGCATCCTTGATATTCAAATCAATAATATGGGTGCCAAAAATTGTTCCTTATCTCTTTAAATGGACAAAATTAATTGGTCTAATAATTTTCCATATTTTCTCGATGACTTCTTCCCAATCTTTCATAAAATAATTTTCTTATTTGTTAAACATAATTTATTCTACAACTTCTTCAACCTTTGTCCAAAACCATACTCTACAAGTTTTCTTTCTTATTGTCTCTTACACCTCTCTGGTAATCTTTGTTTTAGCATCTCTTTATATAGTCTTGCTAGTTATATTAATTTGCATTGCTTTGTATTGAAACAAATGAATCTTTGTTGCTTGTTCTATTCTATAGAATGTTATATTTGCAAGTTTTTCTATCTAATTATTTCGTGCAAGTTCCTTTAACAATACCTCTTTTTACTCTTGAATTTCTATTTCCTTTATCCTTCTTGAAAGAAGTAAGTTTATTAGCTACTACTTCTTCTATTGCTCTCTATAAACATTTATTTCCCTTGTTTCTTGTAATTCTTGTAACCTTGTTTCTAGTTTTTCTTAGTCTTGAAAGCTCCGTTGTTATCACCTAATCCACCTCTTGTAAATATAGTGTTTCCATTTTTTTCTTTTTCCACACATAACACTTCTCACACACTATAGAAGCTTCTAGGTTATTTGATATTAATTCTTTAAATGCATGTTTACTTTTTGGTACATAATACACTAGGATAAAATAACTCTAATCTTCCTATCTACCAATAGGGTTGGAAATTTAAGAGGCCCAACCAAGGTAGGCTCTGAAGTAGTCCCAATCTCCCCCCTTTTGTCATAGATAGTTTTAGATCCCAATTTCTACTTATAGTGACCCCAACTCTAGTTTTTAGTTCTACATCTAACACCTGTAGTTTATTGCATTTCAATTCCAAAACCCAAAGTGTGTAATAATAGGATGTAACTTGGAAATGTTTGAAAGAATGAACATTTTGGAGCACTCTAGTTATAGCTTATATTCAACTATTTTTTGAATCTAACAAACTAATATGGGATTTGAAAGCATGAGCATTATGGAGCAGTACATGGTATATGAATCAGGAACACATTGGAACAGTTTTGAATTAGGTTATAATCAACTATTTTTTAATATAACAAGCTGATATAGTACAGGGTTCTCCAAAATTTTGACAGAGTTTGAATGTGCCTTAAAGAATGATCATGTTGGGAGAAGATGATGTTGATATATCAAGCTAATATTGTATATGTTAACTTTGAGTTTTGATTATGAACTTGAAAGACATTATTATTTTAATCTTTTACATTATTGTATAAATATATTAAGTCGGCTATATGCCTTTTATTTAAAAAGAAAAAGAAAAAGGATGTAACCAAAAATAGATTAACTCTCCCACTTGTAAAGGAGTCCTCTATACATGTTCCTAACATAACCTAGTCTTTGTCGCTCCATACTATGTAACTATTGTGTAACATATGAACTATCAAACCTTATAATCAAGAATGTTCTCTCTAACTCTTTAACTCTTTAATTTCCTTTGATAATTCTAGTTTTTTTTCCACAAAGCAAAGCGTAGTATTTATGCTTAAGAAATGAACGTAGTTTATCTAAGGGGAAATACACATAGATAAGACATAACACTTTGCTTATTATTTACACTATTGTCTTGAAAGTTGTTAAGATACGTACTAGTTTATCCTCTCCACAACACTTTTTAGATTCATCCTTTCTCCATGTTATGGAGGAGTTAGGTGTTTGGTGGGTCGGTTCTATATAATAAATGTTCATTCTCATGGCCAAGTGTCATAGTATGGTTAAGAGGGATACCCTTTTAAGAGGGAAAGTTTTTGATAGCTAATTGTGTATAATCTTCAACTATGGAGACCATGCAGCTCTTAACTTCACCAAGGTAATTGTGGGTGTTGAAGGTATTAGTGAAGATGGTCCTCCACAATTGAAGGTTTCTATCCATGAAGAATCCATTTAAAAATTAGTAACAATAGTCCTTACTATGGAGCATAGGATGTGCCTTCTTCATATGTTGTTTTCTTTATAGTTCTATGATATGAAGGGTGAATTTGATGTTTTAGGCTTGGAATTGTGGAGGGAAGATTTCAATGGTTTTATTGAAGGACTTGGGCCTTGCTAGGAAGGAAATTGTCATTGTGTTTAGGGGGGTGAATCTAGTTAAAGGTTATTATTTAGATATTGGCCACATTGTGGAAAAACTACTCATCACCCATTCATAAGGTACTTGGAGGTGTCTAGCATATATTTGATGTCTCTTTTAGAGGATGTTGGGTTAGTGAGGACCAAACAACGAGCTCATATATTTTATAAGGTGCAATTTTTTAGGCTAGTTATTTCATGTTTGAGGTTTGGTTAAGTGGTGACAAGTGGTGATAAGGGTGCAATGCCTATGGAGGATTTGGTAGAATGTATTGTAGATCTTTCTAGGGATGTAGGTCATTGGTGTGCCTATTTTTGATTTCTAGCTCTAAATGTCGTGGAATGGTTTTTTGGTTTTGTGTTGGTGTTTAGTTTAATATGTTATTTTAGGTTTGTAACTTTTTATATATAAGTTATTCTCATATGTGTGTAGGGATCCTTATATATCCTCTATTAATGAATTAAGAAAAAACAATTTTAGCATATTACAATATAATATTAACTATACATTAATATAATAAAAACATATTTTTATTTAAAGGGAAATTTGATAAGAGTATTTTAATATTAGAAGACATTGGCGTGACTAACTATGCACACACGACCATTTTATGCAAGGGTTTGCAAAATATTTAAATACATTCATCAAATTTATAAAATAATACCTTAAGTCCATATTTTTCTTTTATCTTTGATCTTTTGTTACTTCTTCTTCTTGTCTCCTTTACATTGTCTAGGCATTTATTTAGTATAATTATTTTAAAATTTTATAAAATATTAAAAAAAGTTTTGTAAGTATAGTCACACTAGTACTACCCCTTTCATTGTAGTTACACCTCTTAATGATAGAATATAATTAATGTTGAGGGACATTTTACTATAGCAAAAAGGGGGAAGTGTGTGAGCATGTTAACAAAAAACTCACCTTTTATCTTATAGTTACAATCATTTTCATGTCCAAATATTAATATTTAATAATAAATTTAATATTTTCAAAAAACAACACATAAAATTAATGTCTCCATACATGTAGTAAATGAAATAGTTTTTAAGCAAAATGAAATATCTCTCCATTTTTTTAAAATATATGTATTTAAAGTATCTATACTAATTATAATGTATAAAAGACAATATTGGAAAAAATATTTTTCATGAAACAAATGATTAAAAATAGATCTCAAAAAAGACCTTAAATTGTGACTTCCTGGAATAGAGGTCAATAAGATGTTAGAAAAATAAGTCTAATTGCTATTTTTCATTCAAAATATTAATAAAAAAGACTGACTTAGTCCAAACTTTAGGGAAAAAATACTTCCAATTGAAAGTTATATGAATTACCATAATTAAAAAAATGATTCATAAAAGAACGTTGACCAAAGATTTAATTTGATTTTTTCAATATAAATCAAAAAAATAATGAACACTACTATAAGAGATAAAAGGAGACGTATCGTACAGATTGTCAAAATTTCTAAGAGATTACCCAAGATTGCATAGTTGATGTTCGATATTTTACCTTTTTAAAAATTTAACCGTTCATTGGAACCGTTTGGTACCGTCAAGTTTAACGTCGTACATCACTTATTCACATGCTGATGGAACCACTTAACGTTTGTGATTAAATAACAGATGCTACTGATAACAACTGGTAAACAATGGAAAACGTTTGTCCCGTGGATGGAAATTTGTGCCCCACCAGTACCGATAAAAAGTGGTATATTCCCTGATTGAGGATTAGAACAATCGACTCAGAAGGATAAGTCCAATGAATGAAAGATTTTAATGACGTCCACGAGACTAAACAGCCTATGGGACCGAGACACTCAACAACTTAGTTTGTCTCCAGACTCTTCTCCAGATCAGATCTCCTGCTATTAATTTTGACTAGGAGGCTAGCCGTCTGATTTATCTTATCCTCCTCAAATAACTGCTGCATATTGCCCACATCTGAAATACTTGAGTACTGATTACGGATATTTTCGTACGCTGTGCATTCCATGACGAAGTGCCACTCCGTTTCCACCACTCCCTTATTACAAAATAAGCACGTTCTTTCTTCCCAAGTTTCCTTAGGAGTCTTCCACCTACCAGTCTCACATCTAAGATGGTGGGACCCCGTTCTCAATTGAGCAATTAATAGCCTCGCTTTCCCTTTAATAGTTGCACCTAAATATGGTTTTTCACCATGTTCCTTAGCTGGGTTAAACTCTTTGATGTAATATGCTTTTTTTCGTCCGATCTGATTTGACCACATGGCAGTCCTGAATTTTTCCTTCACATAGATTTTTATTTCACTGTTGGTGTCAGGACACTCATGTAATTTGATGTTCCACTTGTTCAGCCACTTGATGTTCTGGTTATCCATGTTTTCAACCTTTTTTAGATAACTTAACAACCGGGTTATCGCTGAAGCTTCCAAAGGAAAAGCTCCCGCCTCAGCTAGCAGGATTTCATAAGGAACAGTAGCTTTAACTTTGAGATTATTTGTTATTAGGTGTTTCTGGATTCTTTCTATCTGTCTCCAACTGCACTTTGATGTGTTGCTTCCCCACACTTCGCACCCATAAAGCACAACCGGCGTGACAAGTAAACCAAAAAGGGTTTTCTTGGTTTTCCAATCCCAAAGTTCAGCTTTTCTACACCTATTTTGGAGCAAATAATAGGCTTTCCAACCTCCCTGTATCCTTTTCGTTCTACAGGTTTCCCAACTGAGCTTATAATGGAAGTCAATCCCAAGATATTTGTATTCTTTCACTATATCAAGTGGGCTGCCTTCAAAAAGAAAGGTATGCTGTTTAATTTTTCTATTCAATGAGTAAATCATGATTTTGGTCTTGGATGTGTTCACTTGCATCCCAACTTCCTGACAAAAGTGTTCTAGGGCTTTTAGATGTTCTCTTAACCCATGAGCTGTTTTTGAGATTAGGATAAGATCGTCAGCATATAGAAGTAATTTTACTACATAACCTGCCAAATGGATACCATCCCCGCCTTCCTTGCTTAACCACGCTTCCAACTTATCAATGTATAGCCCAAAAAGCGTAGGGGATAGAGGGCAGCCCTGTTTAACTCCAATGTCACTGTCAAAACATTCTGACATACCTTCACTTGTTCTGATTTTAGCACTGACCTTCTCATACAGCCTATGAACAGCTGCTCTATATGCATTTGGAATGCCTAATTCTTCCATCCGAGACCATAATTTGTCTCTAGGCACTGTGTCGAAAGCTTTCTTAAAGTCTACAAAGCAACAATAAGCTTCCTCACCCTGGTTATCCCAAATTTTCTCAATCAAGTGTCTAAGGGTGATGCAGTGATCGATGGTAGAGTGCTTGGATCTGAAACCTGCCTGTCCCTTTGCTCTTTTGCCCTCATTTTCTGCCCATTTGCTGATCCTACGTTCAATCATGCTCCCAAATAGCTTGCCAAAGATAGAGTTGACCATAATTGTGCGATAGTTAGATGGGTTATTGATATCACCACTTTTAAATAAAGGGATGACCACACTGGTAGTCCACTCCATAGGAAAACCTTCCCGATTGACATTGTTGAAAATTCTTTTTATGTGAGGGGCAAGAATTTCAGTCCCCCATTTTAAAAATTCAGACTGTAGCCCATCTATGTCTTGTGCTTTGCCACTTGCTAAGTTCTTTATTCCTTGTTTAATATCATCCACATTGAATAATTCCGCTGGTGTGTTAATGACAGGAGGGTAGTCTTTCTCGTGGGCCCGCTCGTAAAGAAGTCTAGCATATTCTAACCATTGGGCATCTGTAATATTGTTTTCCACCACCTTTTCTTTTGTTGCAATTCCCTCCAAAAGCCTTTAGGATTATGTTTCCCAAGAGTGATTAGTTCCTTCCTTCTTTCGTTTACATACTCTATTTTTTTGGACTGCACTAACTTTTCATATTTTTTCTTAAGCTCTTTGCCCCTACCTCTCTTCATTAGCGATCTCTTGGCTGCCTTACATTCTTCATCATACCACGGATTTGCCGGAAAAGTGTTTGCTGTCCCCATCTTGGGATGAGACCTTTTGCACGCATTTAATGCCTTGTGTATTATCGGGATCAGCAAATTATTGTGAAGGACATCAACCTTTTTTGCTGCTTTAGACTCCACATTATTTTCCAGATCATGGAAATGTTGTTTAAGAGCAGCATTGAATAATTCTCTATTTTCCTGATTTATGAGGATTTTCCCCTTAGGAAGGGCCTTTTTTTGTGTGTGCATAACCTGTTTGTTGTGTTGGCTGATTGGTGAAATGCGTAGTTTGACCCGA
Organism: Sequoia sempervirens; assembly: GCA_007258455.2. NCBI lineage: Eukaryota > Viridiplantae > Streptophyta > Pinopsida > Cupressales > Cupressaceae > Sequoia > Sequoia sempervirens. The sequence goes on from VDFB02064584.1 coordinate 9,681, forward strand.
AGAGGTAAGTGATCAGATTTCATCCCGATAGGGCAGTCCTCAATATCAAATTCCAACAGTCTAGAACTAAAACTCTGGGAGCAAACCACGTAGTCCACCACACTCTGACCATTATACGTTTTGCAAGTAATACCTCCAGACCTCGGCCAATCCTTCATACCATTGCATATAACCATGCCAAATAGACTACAAAGCCCCAATAATTCTGTCCCAAATGCGTTGATAGTGCCATTACCATCCTGAGATGATCTTTCCCAATGGAGACCACCTCCTTCCTCTAACCACAAAGGATTGTTCTCCCCTTTGGTTTCATTGCTCAACTGAAGAGATTGGTTATTAGCTGTCCTTGCATTAAAGTCACCCATTAAAACCACATCTCCAAGTGTGCTAAAAATAGAGATATCTTTTTTTAGTGATGCATACGGGTCTTCGTTGTCTAAATTTCGTTTCTTATAAAACTTTGAATTTTTTGGAGCAAAGTAGCAAGCGGCTAGACTAAAAGTTACTCCATTTTCTGTTATTTGCAGCCATATGTACTGTTTATTTGTGTCTTCTTTTGCCAATTTAACAATTCCCTGCCAATTTGCTGTCCCCATCTTGGGATGAGACCTTTTGCACGCATTTAATGCCTTGTGTATTATCGGGATCAGCAAATTATTGTGAAGGACATCAACCTTTTTTGCTGCTTTAGACTCCACATTATTTTCCAGATCATGGAAATGTTGCTTAAGAGCAGCATTGAATAATTCTCTATTTTCCTGATTTATGAGGATTTTCCCCTTAGGAAGGGCTTTTTTTTGCGTGTGCATAACCTGTTTGTTGTGTTGGCTGATTGGTGAAATGTGTAGTTTGACCCGAAGAGGTAAGTGATCAGATTTCATTCCGATAGGGCAGTCCTCAATATCAAATTCCAACAGTCTAGAACTAAAACTCTGGGAGCAAACCACGTAGTCCACCACACTCTGACCATTATACGTTTTGCAAGTAATACCTCGGACGCAGAGCTGATGGCTAAGCACCATTGTACAACCATACCAAATAGACTATGAAAGCCCCAATAATTACGTCCCAAAGCGTTGATGATTGCCATTTACCATCCACGAGAGATGATCTTTCCCGATGGAGACCACCTCCTTCCTCAACCATGAAAGGATTGTTCTCCTTTGGACCATTTGCTCAACTGAAGAGATTGGTTATTATCTGTCCTTGCATTAAAGTCACCCATTAAAAGCACATCTCCAAGTGTGTTGAAAATAGAGATATCTTTTTTTAGTGATGCATACGGGTCTTCGTTGTCTAAATTTCGTTTCTTATAAAACTTTGAATTTTTTGGAGCAAAGTAGCAAGCGGCTAGACTAAAAGTTACTCCATTTTCTGTTATTTGCAGCCATATGTACTGTTTATTTGTGTCTTCTTTTGCCAATTTAACAATTCCCTGCCAATTTGCTGTCCCCATCTTGGGATGAGACCTTTTGCACGCATTTAATGCCTTGTGTATTATCGGGATCAGCAAATTATTGTGAAGGACATCAACCTTTTTTGCTGCTTTAGACTCCACATTATTTTCCAGATCATGGAAATGTTGCTTAAGAGCAGCATTGAATAATTCTCTATTTTCTTGATTTATGAGGATTTTCCCCTTAGGAAGGGCTTTTTTTTGCGTGTGCATAACCTGTTTGTTGTGTTGGCTGATTGGTGAAATGCGTAGTTTGACCCGAAGAGGTAAGTGATCAGATTTCATTCCGATAGGGCAGTCCTCAATATCAAATTCCAACGGTCTAGAACTACAAACTTCAGGAGCAAAACCACGTGAGTCCACCACACTTTCGACCATTATAGGTTTTGCAAGTAATACCGGACCACCGGCCAATCCTTCATGCATTACGCCAACCGGCGCAAATAGACTACAACCCCAATAATTACGTCGCGTTGATAGGCATTCCCCATCACGGGCCGTGCTTTCCCAATGGAGACCACCTCCTTCCTCTAACCACAAAGGATTGTTCTCCCCTTTGGTTTCATTGCTCAACTGAAGAGATTGGTTATTAGCTGTCCTTGCATTAAAGTCACCCATTAAAACCACATCTCCAAGTGTGCTAAAAATAGAGATATCTTTTTTTAGTGATGCATACGGGTCTTCGTTGTCTAAATTTCGTTTCTTATAAAACTTTGAATTTTTTGGAGCAAAGTAGCAAGCGGCTAGACTAAAAGTTACTCCATTTTCTGTTATTTGCAGCCATATGTACTGTTTATTTGTGTCTTCTTTTGCCAATTTAACAATTCCAAAGAAAAAAGAAATAATGGTCCACAAAAAAAGATAAAAGTGTACAAAAGAGCCATTCATTAAACCTATAAATACTCGAAATGGCTACCAGCCTATGATCCTGTCCTAGACAACATCTGTATTTAGACGGGGGCTAATGATTTGGTCGGCGTGACCCAAGGCTAAACACAACCTATTTCTTGCAGTGCTTCTTCCTTCTGCCAAATGAATTTCAAATTAATGTGGTCACATGGGGGATTAGGGTAAATTGGCTTGCTGAGCGGTATACGGAGGTGGAAGACTTGCCCATAGAGGGCTAATTGCAGAGACTGTGAATTTTGAGATGCGTGTATAAGGGGGAATTTTGTTAAAGGGTTTAGGGCTGCTTACAGGGTTTCGATGGATCCGGAGCAGACGTTTTTGAGGGTTCATGCGCGCTTGTCTGGAATGCTGGCGCAATTGCTGGCGCCCAGAGTAAGGATTTGTCTCGAATATGCCTCGCTTGGTGTTGCCATTGTTTTGCTTGGCCTCCTTCTGGTGATGCACGTGAATTTTGTTGCTCAGGTTAGAATAATTTTGTTTCGAATTTTACTTTGCCTCTTTTTTGAAAGGTTTAGATTGAATAGATTTTGGAAGATTTTTATTCTTGGGTGACATCTTATGCGTATTTTTGATTGAATTTGTTGAAATGTAAACAATTGATGTGCATTTTTGATAGAATTTGTTGAAATGTAAACAAATTATGTGTAATTTTGCTTGAATATGAAATGTAAACAATTGATGTGCATTTTTGATAGAATTTGTTGAAATGTAAACAAATTATGTGTAATTTTGATTGAATATGTTGAAGTATAAACAAGTGACATGTATTTTAGCTGAATTTGTTGAAATGTGAAAAAACTGATGTGTTTTAGCTTAATTTGTTGAAATGTAAACAATTGATGTATATTTTGAATGAATTTGTTGAAACACAAATCACGTGCAGTTTAATTGAATTTGTGTAAATGCAAACATTTATATTTTTAGATAAATTTTGAGGGGTTTGTATAGGGGCCCCTGGTCAAGCATACCAAAAAACTATATAAACTTATACCTAATAAAAACCGAAAAGGCGAAAGCCAAACCCACACAGGAGAGGTGGCAAGCAACTAAACAGAATTAACACAACAAACTGAGAGAGACCAAACCAGACCCATGCAGGGGAGATGACCACACAAAGAAGGAAAATGTAACCGACAGAAGGCTGGAACTACCACATGGCCAAACCAAAATACTGACCCATAAACCAATACCACCATATCCAGGTACCCTCAGGAAAGACGCAAAACACTCCAGCCACTGAGACTGCTTGTAGGACCAACAACTGAGGATTCGCTCTTCATTGCCGCACCTCCTATTATCAACTAGCACCACTTGCTTTGGCACTGCATCACCACTACTGCCCGAGAGCTTAGTGCTTGGAACTTGACGCCATGGATTATCTCATATTTCTTCTCCGTCCTTTCCAGCTTACCACCTGCCAAGGATGGCATTGTACGTGTGCTTGTGACCTCCAAAGTGCCTTGATGATGAGATACCAAATGACACTTAAGCACTAGATGAAGGTCCTGGCAGGAGGCATGTTCTTAAATATAATCATAAACAATTAGAAACTTGATGCAGATTTTTCCCTGATCTGCAGGTAAACTCTTTCTGGAGCTCAAACAGAGAATAGGAAATAAAGAACAGCATACCTTTCCTCTTGATAAAATAGAATTCATAAATAGGACAAATGAAATGTCCCTTTCCCTTAGGTCTAGGGTTTTTGGTTAGTTCCACAATTATAATGAAAACTCAGAAAACTTCTGGAAATACAATCTGCTATTATTGTTAAATAATAAATAAATATGCTGATACCTCAATAACCTAGGATTTATGGAACTGAAAGACACCCAGCTCTAGATCAGAATTTCCAAAATATTCACTAGATCACAACTCAACAACATAAGCATATCAGATTGCTCAGACATAATTCATATCCCAGCAGAAATTTTATTCATAAAATGATGGAGCATACAGGGATTATTCTCAGAGCACTACTTATCCAATTTATTAAAATAATTGTGGGGTCTGAAACTGATGCAAATCTTACAGCAGTTACAATCTATATTGCAATGAAGTTCACTGGTGAGTGGATCTGCAGGTCTGATGCGTGAAATCTGGTGTAGGAACAGTGTGTGAGGGTAACCGGAGGGTTTCTAGGGCTGACACCCAACTGGTGTTATTCCTTGCTAAACCCTAGGCCTGGAACTCCTTATTTCTGCATCGGAACCACCTGCACAGGGCCTGATAGCTTGACTGTAGGTGCCGCTGAGGTCTCCCAGGGACAGCAATGTGCAGATCGGGTGGTCTGAAGGCTGCTGTTCACTGTACGTTGGTCTGATCTGCCATTTGCTGGTAAATTCGCTCAGATCTATGCTCAAGTCCCTCATAGGTACCCTGCTGGGCGATTGGAGTTGTTAGTTTTAGATCAGATTTAACAGAAAGCAGAAAAGTAAACATAGAACAATGAACACAGAATTTTATCCTGGGAAAACCCTCCTACTTGAGGGAGAAAAACCCAGCAGCAATTTATTCACTTATAAATTAGAAATAATAGTGCAGAAGATTGCACTTAGGATCATGCCAAGAAAAGGCAGAATACAATAATATAATCCATCACTGGAAGAATTTGAATCTCTGAGCAGAAATAGGTCTCCTTCTTGAGCAGCAAATCTTCTTCTTATTCACCAAGGAACGAATGAAAGGAATGATGATCAAATGAGGAGGATCTTCCTTCTATTTATACAAGTCCAAGGATAAGCTTCCACTTGAGCCGACCTAGCCTGTATGATTTTTTTGTTTATAATAAATTTTTGACTTGTCTTCTGACTTGAGCCGACCCAGCATGAATATATAGAAATTTATAATTAATTCTGATTTGTCTCTAGCCGACTAGGGCAATACCTCTTGAAGCTACAAACATCAACACTCCCTCTTAGCTAGGGAGGTATTGCAGAATCTATCTTGAGTCCTACTCAAGGGTAACATGTCTCGTCACGGACTCTCTCAACATGACGTCCACAATGGCTACACCTAATTGTGGAAAGCACAACTCAGTCTCAGAGATGTGATTTGTACAAGGGCTTTCACCTCATATTTCTCTGTCTCAGAGAAATATACACTACAAGGGCTTTCACCTCATATTACTCCGTCTCAGAGAAATATACGCTACAAGGGATTTCACCTCATATTTCTCTGTCTCAGAGAAATATACGCTACAAGGGCTTTCACCTCATATTTCTCCGTCTTAGAGAAATATACGCTACAAGGGCTTTCACCTCATATTTCTCCGTCTCAGAGAAATATATGCTACAAGGGCTTTCACCTCATATTTCTCCGTTTCAGAGAAATATACATTACAACAAATCTTAATGATGCTGTTACTCCCTCTGGAGCTCCAAGTACCTGCATCAACCTCTTGACCTCCTCGGCCAAGATTGCTTGCAATGCTTGCCTTAGAGGAATGGTTTCCAATGCACACTTTCGGCACTACTGACTTGTGAGAGTCCAGGACTTAGTCCTCCTCGACCTCATCCCAGATCACCCTATTTTGAATAGGTTTGTGATGCTACCAATGTCAAAACAAGGTTGACTGCCTTGTGCAATTCCATTCTTTGTAGTTGAAGAGGCCTTCCAAAGATTTAGCACCTGGCCTTGCAACATTGCAACCCACATAGCTGACACCTTCACTTCTTCTCATTGAGTCACTCTAGTTCCTCGTGGCATAGGACTCCATTTTGCTGAACACAGAACTCCCTTTTAATCCCTGCCTCAAAACAAAGATTACAAAAATCCTTCGGAAGTGAACTCCCCTCCATTGACTGATCTTAGAACCTTAATCCTCTTCCTGGACATGTTCTCAACTCATGCCTTGAATTCTCAAAATCCATCAAGAACTTCCTTAGACTGTTTACAATATAGTCAAGGATGATTGTAACTATTGCCAAATTTTGCTAATAGCAGGTCGTCCTCATAGAGAAAACAATGGAGATGGTAAATTCTGACTTTTAGAGCATCACTAAATGACCAATATAGAATTATCATGAACTAATGTAATTTCAATTGCTGAGCTAACAGTCCATGCTTGTAACTGATAGCCTAATGAAGATGCAATTGTGACTAATAGATGCAAATTATTCTCAATAAAGTTGTCTCTAGACCAGCT
>VDFB02064585.1:0-38002 GCA_007258455.2 Sequoia sempervirens
TAGCAATTATCTCATGAAGTTTTGTGAGAATCTCATTTTCCTTCTCCTTAGTTTCATTCAGGTAGCCTTCCTTCTTAATTTTGTTTTGGATTTCAGAAAGCCTAAACTAAAGATCAGATTTGATTTGAAAGATGTTGCCAAAATACTCTTTTTTCCACTTTCTGAGATTCATTTTAACTTCTCTTAATTTTTTGGCGATTCCAAATAAGGTAGTGCCCTTTATATTAATATTCCACCATTTCCTTATTTCCTCTCGGAGGAGAGGATGGGAAAGCCACATCTTCTCAAAATGAAAAGGAGTATTCCTCTTAATCTTTAAGTGGTCAACAACAAAAATAATAGGAAAATGGTCAGATCCAATCCTAGGGAGGGTTTTCAAAGAACAACAATAATTTAAGAGCCAGACATCAGAAACAAGGGTTCTATCAAGTCTCACCTGGATCAGATCAGACATAACTCTTCGATTTGACTACATGTAAGAGCTCCCTTGCAAGTCCAGGTCAATCAAGGCCTGATTGTTGATGAATTCAAAAAGATCCTCTTTGCTTTCTTCATTGATCTGAGAACCACCAAACTTCTCACCCTGAAGGAGAGGGGAATTAAAATCTCCCATCACAACCTAGGGGTCATTTTGAAAGATATTCCGAAAAGTAGCCAGCTCTTTCCAAAAAACCTTCTGAGCTTTTTTGCAGTTAGGAGCATAAATATTAGATTGGATCCAGCTGAAGTTGTCCCTTATATAAGTAAATCTAGTGGCAACATGATTAGGACAAGAAAAAAGTGGATCACCTCTTATGATCTTGCAGTTCCAAAAAGTCGCAACCCCACCAGAAGCGCCAACATAATCACTTCCCTGAATAGAACAGTGCTGGAACAAAGAAATCTTTTCCACCTTTTCACTTGACATTTTAGCTTCCTGAATGAGGAGAATATTAGGCTTTTGGTCCCAGGAAAAATTGAGTAAAATATCCTGCTTGTGGGGGTTATTTAGTCCCCTTATATTCCAGGACAATAACTTCATGATGATTTAGGAGAGAGGAGGATCTCAGGGATAGTTTTTTGGAAGCCATCCGCAATATCTTGAAGGCTAATGTGCTCTCTTATCCAATTTTTAGGTCTTCTTCCTCTGGCCAAAGAAATTGCCCCACAGTTCAATTTTGCTCTCGATCTTGTTGAGATCCCGCAAGGGGTGATTTTGATTCACTTTTTTCTTCTTTTTCTTGGATAGCACCTCTTCTCTATCTGTATCCTCTTGACTATTTGATTTTTTACTGGATTCCCATTCTTTTTTAGAGAAGAATTTCTGTTCCCAGGGGAGAGTATCCATGAGCCCATTCACATAAGGTGAGGAGCTACTTCTTTCGAGAGAGCTTACCTGGCTAGGGTCCGAATAAGTGTCTTTAATGACTTCCATAGGAGCCACATCCGGCCTGGATTCAACTACTGGGTTATTTTCCCAAAGTAGGGACATGATCAAAGGAATGCCTACCTCTAGAGAAAGACCCTGAATTGGAATATCGTCCAACCCTGGCATCATGGGGTCCCGACCAAAGGGGCTCATAACTGGGGCAAGAGAATCTTCCTCCTTGCTTAGGGATAAGTTCCCAACATCACATTCCACACTTTCCCCTTTGTCCTGAGAGTCAGAGTTAATCTCCGGTATCAAAACTTGGGGGATCTGGAAGGCGGAGCCTTCTTTTCCAGCATCACCTGAAATATTATTAAGAGAATAATCTGCCTTTCCCAGGGCTAAATTCCCACCATCACATTCCACCCTTTCCTCTTTGTCCTGAGAATCAGAGTTAAACTCCGTTACCAAACCTTGGGGGATCTGGAAGGCAGAGCCTTCATTTCCAGCATCACCCGAAATATTATCAGGAGAATCTGCTTGCTTTCTCACTAATGTCATTGCTAATTTTTCCATACCACTTTTGAGGCCCTTTTAAGGTCTTCCATTTCTTTTACTACCTTAAGGGGACATTACTTAGCCCAGTGGCCAAATTTTTTGCAGTTGAAGTAGGCAAAAGGGATGGTCTCAAACTCAATTTCTTGCGACCAAGAGCCAAGTTTCGAATGGATCTCCACATATTCTGGCAAACACCAGTATTTTTCTTGCTACTATCATTGGATCAATCGATAGTAGCTCCCCAAAGGAGCTAGCTATCCCAATAAAATCATCCTCGTTCCAATATTCTAAAGGAAGACCATGAAGCCTGGCCCATACTGGAATAGTCTCAAAGATGGAGTCCATTAGATCTAAATTTGAAGACCATTTCTAAAGTGCAAGAGTTGATTTCCCAATAATCCATGGTCCTCCACTTCTAACTCCCTTAATGTCTTCTAGATCTGCTTCCTGAGAGACACCCACACATATTTTGGCAAACACCAGTCTTTTTCTTGCTACTGTCATTGGATCAATCGATAGTAGCTCCCCAAAGGAGCTAGCTATCCCAATAAAAGCATCCTCATTCCAGTATTCTAAAGGAAGACCATGAAGCCTGGCCCATACTGGAATAGTCTCAAAGATGGAGTCCATTAGATCTAAATTTGAAGACCATTTCTAAAGTGCGAGAGTTGATTTCCCAATAACCCATGGTCCTCCACTTCTAACTCCCTTAATGTCTTCTTTGTTCGAGAACTCAAAAGAAAAGAAGACTTTTGGGAGAGCCACAATAGAGACACTACCATTTGTACTCCATTTCTTTCTAACAAAATCCCTGACAACCTCTATATTTGTCCTTTGGCCCATAAATTTTCCAACTAGGGAACTATCCATTAGAGCTATATTATGATCAATGATCTCGTCTAGAATAGAAATTGCAAAATTTCCAACCATAGGGAAAGAAATGTTGCACACAGGGGGAAAAGCTGACTTACCATTAGGTTTAACCCCAAACAGAGAGGCCCACTTCTTACGATATCCTCCATTCGTGTCACTAGACCCCAGCACGCCTTTGAGGTTATCTTTAGGGCAACCGCCGGCTGGCATCTCAGAGGAAGGAACCGGAATATCCTTCCCACCTGGGTCGTCCACAAACTTTTTTGGGGAATCCTCCCATTCCGTATCCTCCATGCTTTTCTTCTTACTCGAGGCAGACTTGTGACCCGCTTGGGCCTTCACAGATCCATCGCCATCACCCTGCTTAGTACCAGACGATTCGAAAAACCCATTTTCTCGCCCAGACCTCTGCTCCCATCCACGCTCGTTCGTTATGCCTAAATGAAATGATATAAATGCAATTAAGTGATCTAAATGGCTGATTATGAATGCAAAATCTTAGAATTATGTTATGTTGGAAAACACATTGTGATATGCAAACAATGAGTAAAGAATGAATAAATGTAGAATGAAAAGAAATGAGTTGAATCAGTGTGCACCTTGAGGTAGACTGAGGATTTTGGAATGTTCTGGATACTGCCTAGAATTATAGAAATTCACCAGTGGAACTCATTCGCCTAGGGTGGTGAATCGATCCTGCTTCTGATGAAAACTATCAGGAATGAGTTTTTGAGTCTTGGGATCCATAATCTAACAAAAATTGGATTTTTAGCCTTAAGGTGGAACTCATTCCCCACTGGTGGTGAATCAGTCCTTACCCAAAATTTTGAGAAATCACGTTTTAACTCTGTAACACCAAGTCTGAGGATATCTCCTTGTTGGGTTCTCGAAGTCAATTCTGTTGAATAAACAAATGACATGCAAATGCTATCAACTTACCAAACCCTTGTTGAATAAAATCTGAAGATATGTCAATGGATGCTACAAAATGGTTGATGAATGCTTGATTTGATGTTGTAAAATGCTTGAATGCTTGAGTGAATTAAAATATTGCTTCGATGTGATATGTGATTGTAGGAGATGTAAAATGAGGTGAAAATCACTTATTTATACAATATTGTGCCTTAGTAACCAATTGATACCTCATCATAGGATGACATCAAGTGATTTTGAATAAAAACTTGAAAGGAAATTTAAAATATTTTGAATTTGGATCCAAGGGGGACTCATTTTCCACCCATGGTGAATGGGTCACAGCTAGGACCTGAAAATGGGTGTTGGGAATTAAGTGACATTTAATGTTATTTGTTGGGTTTACATTCAAAACTACACTTTTTTAAAGCTTATAAGGGCATAAAGGGGTCAAATAAAGCATAAAAAAGGTTTAAATAGTGAAATTATGCCTAGAAAAGTGTGAAATCGTATTACAAGACTTTACAATACTTCAAAAAAGGACTTGTTTAGTGATGAAAAGGTAATTTTTAGGTGAATTGTAATAAATAGAGTATAGAAGAGTGTAGACATGTTTTTCAACACTTCACAACACCTTCACAAGACGTCATTATTTTAATTTTAGTACATAAATATGCATGTTCAAGCCACATTATAATATAAAATCAGAATAAAATAGACCAAATATTGTGAAACGATACCTAAAAGGCCATGAAAATGACAAGGGGCCATTTTTCTATGGCACCATATGTTACTTGTATAGATTGGAAGAAATATTTCTGGTGTGTCAAGGCATATGTGGTCCAAGTTTCACGTCTTTTGGATTTCTAGTAAGATATTTTTGCGAGTGACAAATTGAATTCTATATTATTTTAGTGTTAATGTTCTTAGAGGTGCAAATTTTGGCTTTGCATTTCTCCACATTTTTAGATATGGTTGTGTGGATCAAAAGTTAAATTTACTAAGATGTGAAGGTGCTATATCCAAAGTTTCATGTTAATATTGCTTGCACAAACTTGTGGTTGCATGAAGTTGTGAAAGAGATGAATGCTAGTGTTCTTGAATATCATGAGATTTTTGTTGATTATTTGTAAAGTTTTTTCTAACTTATCTAGAATAAGCGGTAGTATGAAATGAATATCTTGCTAGTTTATACTCCTTGAGGTTGACTGAGGCATGTTGATGATGTGTTACACAAGTTCAAGTGTGAGTGAATCTTATGAAGTGTTTGAAGGTGTTGTATGGGTCATGTTGAATCATTTGGGGTAGCATAATCAATGTTTTATCATTCATGTGTACCACCAGTGGTTGTGAAGGATGACATAATACAAGCTACATATTCTCGCTTATGGTTGGCCTAATTTGAATTTATGATGTGTACAAATGATTTTCATAGAATATAAAAGGTGTAAAGATTGTTTAGGACAAGGTTAAGTGTATTGGAATTCACAAGGCATGTTCCTCTTCTAGGTGTTGTGTGTATTCTTTTGGGTCTTTCCCTCTATACTATTCATGTGATTGTTTTATCTTCCACCGACTTACAAATATAATATTATTTATTGTAGTTCAAAATATATTATGTAATCAATGAAATATCATGTATATATTGTAAACCTAGTTGATCTAGGTAGTGGTGATTGAGGTATGTGTGCAAGATGATGATAACTCTATAAGTGAATGAAAGAGAAACAATAGTTATGGTAGATCCTATCTAGTTTCATTTTCATCATATCCATATGATAGAGGGAATCTAAAGAAGTGTGCTTAATTTTTTGTTGGAGGTAGTGAACCAAAGGAAAATATTCTTGATTGTTGAAAGAAATGAGTTTGTAGGAAGTTGAGAAGACTTTTGAAGAAGTGACATAAAAAAATTAATCATCAATTTAAGAGAAGTATTAAAACAAAATTACAATAATCAAAAGAGAAGTGTTAAAGAATAATTATAATCATCAAAAGTATTGAGCTTAATTATCAATTTTAAATAGTGGAAGGACTATCATTTTGTAATAATTGTTTATTGTGTTCTCAAATAGGGGATTTGTTTCTTCCTTGGGTTGTAGCCCTAAGATAAAGTCATCAAGGGGTTGTAGCTTCCTTGGGAGTGAATCTAAAACCTATATTCAAGGAGTTATAGCTTCCTTGGGTTGTAGCACTAAATAAAAGTTCTAAATTTTCATCTTTGTGAGGTTGGATTAGGATAGTAGCTCCTAACATCTTTTCTCTCCATGTTTTTTCCCTTTGAGGATTTTTCATGTATATATGGTGTTGTGTTGTGTTATGCATTGTTCTTTTTTTTCATGCTCTTGTTTATGGGTCCTGGTGTGTTAAAAGTGAAAGATCAATATGGAAAGAGCTCTACATAATTAAACACAAACTTTCAAAACTTGTTAAGAGGGAATTTAGCAGTGCAAAAATCAAGGAAAATGATGCTAAAATTAGTTTTTTGAAACCCTAAAAGGACCCATTCACCACTAAAGGTGAATGATTCCTCCATAGCTCAAAAACAACTTTCTGGCTAGGTACACAACGTTTTATTCTATAAAAACATCCCCCATAGTTTCTACAATAGTTAGGTTGCATTTTTGGTTCTTATTAGCATCTTCTTTTCAACAATTTTTAGTATAAGGGCCCTAGAAAAGTAAGCGGTAAATCCTCTTGTTCATGCATTTGCATCTACCCTATTTTTCACCTTAACATTTATTGTTGAACTTGACGTATTCAACATTGCAATTTTCTAATTTTTGGAGTCTCTCATTGCATCTTAAGTTTAAATCTTGCATTCAATACACTTAGATTTTCATTGAATCAAGATATCATTTAGATTTGCATTGAAATTTTGTATTTCAAATTAGGCCTTGCATTTCATCTTTTCATTGCATTTTTGCATTGAATTTTTGGAAAATCTAAAAATGCATTTCACTGTATCAAACATGGAACTAAAAGATATAACTGAGAACTTGAAAATCATTAAAAAATAGTTTAAAAATACCTAACCAGGACCCATTCAGATTTACTGGTGAATAAGTCCCTAATCAGGTCTTACCTGGACCTTCTGGCAATTGGAAAAGCATCAAAATTCACTCTAAAATCCACAGAAAAATCTCAAAAATAACTAACCAAGACCCATTCAAGCTTGCTAGCGAATGAGTCCTTGTTAGCTATAGATATACATTTTTATGACATTAAAATCCTATTTTTTAGCTTCTATTTTGTGGTATTATCTCGTTGCTTCAGTTTCCTAATTTGTTGTTTCATCAATTTCATTGCATTTAGCTTAAATTTCTTCATTTTAGGGCATTGTTAAAATTTCAAAATTGCATCAAAACATTTCATTTTTAGCTTATTGCATTGTGTAATTAGTAAATTGCATTGCTTAGATTTATAAAATTGCATTTGATTCTAGGTTATTGCATTGTCCCTTTGCTATTCTAGGGTTTGCACATTGGGGTTGTAAAACTTGTATGAGCTTTAAAAATTGGTGTCCTATTCACAATACTATTATAAGATGAAGTTTGAGGCTCATTTCATCTCACGATATCTCACTCTTCGTGGATCTTGGGTTTCCTAACTCTCTTTCTAATAGTATTAAGAATTAAACCTCCAAGGCTCATAGCTTGCATACTTCATTTCCCATAACTTCACTTCCTATAATCAATGTACATGATCTCAATGATAAGTTAGATGAAAAAATAGAAAGCTTAGAATACCATATCCTTAGTGAATGCATTGTTATTGGATTGGTTCCTATCATACAAAATCTAAGGAAAATTCTTAAAACTTGAAATGAAACACATATCATCTATAGCCATAGTTACTTTCTTGAGGAGTACTTGAACAAACAAGACAATAGCAACATACATGCCACAATTAGTCCTCCTACTAAAACTAAGAATAATGTTAACATGGATCATGATCATATGCAATTACTTCCCATGAAGAATGTGATAGAATTTATCGAAGATAGACATCGTAAGTGCTTGACTAGACAACCTCTTCACATTGATTTCTCACAAAATGGCATACCTAAACATGCACTTGATGGTCCTCTTTACATAGCTACCTGAATCAATATTAATCCCACTAATGGGATATTTATTGATCCTTCCTATGGAGAGAATGTGATCATAGAAGAATTCTCATATATGCATGAGCTATATCAAGAAACATATGATAACCCGAAAGCATGGATCAAGACATATAACATATTTTATTTCCCTATGATAGGCTCAATAGATCTCCCTTTAAAAGTGGTATTGAAAACATTAATAGTCTCATTCTCCATCATCCCACAATCGGAGCAATTTCATGTGAAGCTCCAGGCTATCCATGTCTTCGCTCCATGAATTTTGTCCCTTTGGTTGTGCGTAAATGTCTAAAGTTTCCATTTAGCAATGACATCTTCATTGTGCATCATAGTGGATTCAATCCTACCTTAGAAAAAGGAAAATTTTCACTAAATTACTTTTGGCTTGAGCCTATGGAACCTATCAAGCCTCGTGAAGATTTATTTTTCAAATCATATCAAAAATTGAAGGAAAATAAAGTAGAAAAAACTATCCTTTCACAACATTCTTCAACCTTTGACCAAACCAACAATCCTTGATGAGACAATGATTGAACCAAAAACACTTCTGAACATACAAGAACAATCTAAAAAAAAATTCCTACAATTTCCCACAAGAGACCACGAGATAGTACAAGTAATCTAGTTGTCCCTCCTAGAGTGAAAAATGTTTAAAAAGTCAAAGAGAAAGTGTTTGAGTAGCCTCTTGTCATTTCTTCTAGTCCTCAAAAGGAAGAGAATGAACCTTTGATTGACAAACCCACTCTTACACAAAAGAAAATTGAAAATAAATTGAAAAGAAATCAAAGTGCTAGAAAGCATAGATGTAGACATTGTGCTATTGCTCGTAGATTGCAAAATCAAGAAAAAAACAATAACATAGAAAATAAAAATCCAAACCTACCTGAAGCAATGAATGATGACTCTTAACCCTTGCTGCAACATAAACAAGAAAATTGCATGGATATTATTATTTGACCTCCTACTATGATTAACTTAGATGATGACATTGACATTGCAAAAATTGATGAACAAGTGTGTGATCAGTTGAATGCATTGTTTCCTTCTTCCATGAGCTTAAATGACAAATCTCTTAAAAAGAGTGTTGAACTTGGTGCATCTCCTAGTTCGACACTTGATGTTGTACTTTTGGCTAGTTTCTCACCTTCCATTTATACCAACCAAGATTGGGAGGTGGACAACCTACTTTAGGTTGACTCACCTGTTCTTTACTAGTCTTTTTCTTTTTCACTTTTCTTTATGTGATTGCATGTGTGTAATGTGATCCACTATGAAATTTCATTTTATGTTCCTCTCCCTTTTGTGCATTCTTCTATAAGTACCTTCATTCTTCTCTATGTCATAATAATTTTTCATTTGTCTTGTATTTTCATTTTGGGGATGACACAAGGAATCAAGACATTTTTGGCTCTTCCATGTTGACCTAAAACCTTTTTCTTTATTTTTTTCATTTGTCTTGTTTTTTCCTCTTGGGGATGATGCAAGGTGTCAATACATTTATGTCTCTTCCACATTGACCCAAAATATTTTTCTTTATCTTTTTCATTTGTCTTGTGTTTTCCTTTTGGGGATGAAACAAGGCATTGAGACATTTATGTTTCTTCCATGTTGACTCGAAAGGTTTTTCTTTGTGTTCCCTCTTGTTGTGTCATTCTTACAATTCTATGTTTATTTGAGGAATGATGATAGTTCCATACTCTATGAAAATATTGTAGCACAAACATACTAGCCCAAAATCCATAGATCCCTTATGTGTTTGTGGGGGAAACCCTTCCTTCCTATTTCATGGTGTAGCTTGTTTCATAAACATATGACTTGGCATAAAGTTTTTCAAGGAAGGATTTCATGGCCTAGGACAAAAAAATTTGGTTACTTTAAAAAAAAATTCTCATAGTGATGGTGTAGCAACCACTTTAAAGTTGGAGCATACATCAATGATATCTTTTGGAATGATTTACCTTTTTCCTTGTAATGTGTCCTCTTCTTGGTGGTGTGATTCGGTTTGATGTCATCCAAGAGTGTATGATCTACTATCATGGCATGATCTAAAGGAGGCATACCATGGGCGACAATCTGACACTTTTTAATTGTCCTCTCTTGGAGACATTAGGGACAATTCTCCCTAGCAGGAAGACCATTACATGAACAAAGAAAAATCCCCTTTAAGTAAATTTTTACATGACATTCAAAATCATTTACAAAATAATTTTCATTGTGGTGCCTTACCTAAGTTTTTAGGAGGATAACTTTGGTATGGTATGAGAGGCTAATATAATCTCTCATTTGCCATCACATTGGGATAGCTCACTTAGTGGATAGACTGAGGTTCCACTACTCGAGAGTGAGCACTCACTTATTTTGGGACAAATCACCTAGTGGACAGACTGAAGATCCACTATCCCAAAGTGAGCAACACATGTTATGGACAAACAACCATCGCCTCATATCGTGTTGAATTAGTTGTGCTTGATCCTTTGTTTTTGTTTATTTTTTCTTGGCCTTTGATAGGGTATGATTATGTATCTTTCTTATTGCTGCATAATTAAGTTTCTTGGACATCTACTTTAGTGTGAGTTTGACATGGGGTCATCCCCTCACTAAAGTGGGGGAAAAATGTAGTAACAAAAAAAGTAAGCCTTTTCCCTTGCTTGCTTTGATAATTCACATTAAAGCTAAACTATTGATGTCTTAGAGTGGTGTTGTAATGTTTTGTACACATTCACACTATTCTAGGACCTTTATTTAACTAATACATGCCCTAATTGGTCCTTTGCAAAGGTTTTGTAAAGTATTGTAACACACTTTCAGACTTTTCTAGGGTGTATTTGCTTAATTAAACCTAATGGACCCCTTTTCAATAAAATAATACATAATGTGTACCTTTTTTAAGTGTTGTAAATTTTTTTAAAGCACTTTCACACTTATTTAGCCATTCTTAATTGATTTTTGTTAATTGGAGTTATTAACCCCTTTTCTATTCAAATTTAGGCATTAATTTTGACACCTCCTAAAGAGTTATCTCAACAATCATAGTTTAAATATCAAATTATTTCATTGGGAAAATATTTTTCTTTGTAAGTTGAGCCAGGACCCATCCACCCTTGATGGAAAATGGGTCCTCCCCTAATAGACCCCTCTTTCTTAGTTTATCTATAATTAGTTTGTAGTATTCTTTTAGTGCCCCAAAGCTTGGTCTTGGAAACATAGCTCAAGACCCCTTTGCCAAAGGTGGTGAATGGGTCCTCCCTTAATGAGACCCCACTTTTTTAATTTGATTTTGATCCTAGGAATTTAATTATGTTTCTTTCAAGATATGGTATCAACTTTAATTCTTTGAAGTTCAAGGTTAATCTCATAATTTAGTATAAATAAGGGTTTAATTCACATAGTTTCATCTAATATTTTCAAGAGAGCATCCTAGTACTTTACAAGACCATTATAGAGCATTCATAAGGAATTTGAAGTTAGATTTCAAGATTTTATTGGAGTGATTCAATATCATATCATCATTTCAAGGGTTTGATGCATGCATTCATGTTGTTGAGCTAAGATTGTGAGTGTACTATTGAAGATCTACTTGCAACTATTGTTCACATCATATTCAAGGATCCCAGATCTACAATCTTCATGGCCACTATATGACATTTTGTAGATTTTTTGACAAGACATCATCCAAGGTGACATCATTTACATTATTTCATGTTCATGCTTCATTTTTTTCATTTCATAATTTGGTTTGATTACCTACAAGGGGTTTGACTAAGGAAATCCACTATTCACTAACAAATCAACAAGTTTTTCTACCCTTGAGTGTGTGTTTGTAGATTTATAGGTTGAAGATCAAGTTGAGCAAGATTTGGAGCAAAATTGTCAAAGTTGCAAAGTAGCTAAAGTTGTCATTCAAAGTGCAAGATCATGGAAAGAGCTCTAGAGCATTACAAATAGACTTTCAGAACTTATTAAAAAAATTTGAAGAGTGGAGATATTCAGGAATAGGATTCTAAAATCAATTTTCTACAACCCTAAAAGGACACATTCACCACTGAAGGTGAATTAGTCCTCCATAGCTAAGAAATAGTACCTTTCTAGCTAGGTGCACAACATTTTATGCTCTAAAAACATCCCCCATAGTTTCTATAACAATTGTGTTTTATTTTTGGTTGTTATTAGCATGTTATTTTACATAATTTTAAGTGTATGGACCCTATAAAAATAAGTGTTAGATCCTGTTGTTCATGCATTTGGGTCTACCCTAGTTTTCACCTTAACATTTATTAGTGAACCTAACATATTCAACATTGCAAATTTCCAATTTTTGGAGTCTCTCACTGCATTTTAAGTGAAAATATTACATTAGTTGCATTTAGATTTGCATTGAATTAAGATGTCATTTAGGGTTACTTCTTTTGCATTGAAATTTTGCATATCATATAGGGTTTAAATTTTCATTGAACATTTTGCAGTTCTTAAATCTAAAAATTCCCAAAAAAAAACTCATTCTTTTTGTATCTCATTTAGATCTCATTCAATTGCATTTGAAAATCAAAACGCAGTTGCATTTCAAGTTAGGCCTTGTATTTCATCTTTTCATTACATTTTTGCATTGAATTTATGGAAAATATGAAACTGCATTTCATTGTATCAAACCTACATATGAAAGACATAACTAAGAACTTGAAAATCATTAAAAACCATTTTAAAAATACCTAACTAGGACCCATTTTCCTTTACTGGTGAATAATTCCTTGATCACATCCGATCTAAACCTTCTGCCAACTGAATTTAAAGCATAAAAAATCACTCTGAAATCCATAAAAAAATCTTTGAAACACCTAACCAAGACCCATTCTCCCTTACTGGTGAATGAGTCCCTGTTAGCTACAGATCTACATTTTTAGGACATTAAAATTATATTTTTTAGCTTCTATTTGGTGCTCTTATCTTGTTGTTTTAGTTTCCTGATTTGTTGTTTCATAAATTTCATTGCATTTAGCTTAAATGGCTTCATTTTAGGGCATTGTTAAAACTTCAAAATTGCATCAAAACATTTCATTTTCAGCTTATTGCATTGCTTATATTTTGAAAATTTCATGTCATTCTAGGGTTTTCACATTGGGGTTGTAAAAATTGCATGAGATTTACAACTTGAGGTCCTATTCGTAATACTATTATATAATGAAGTGTGAGGCTCATGTCATCCCATGATATATAACTCACCTTGGATCTTACATTTCCTAATTCTCTTTCTAATAGTATTTACAATCAACCCTTCATGGCTAATAGCTTGCATACTTCATTTCCCATGACTTCACCTCTTATAATCAATGTGCATGATGTCATTGAAAAGCTAGATGAACAACTAGAAAAATTACAATCCCACATCCTTAGTGAATGCATTGAAATTAGATTGGTTCCTATCATACAAAATCTAAGGAAGTGCTTAAAACTCGAAACAAAAAAAAAATTGTCTATAGCCTTAAATTAACTTCCTTCATGAGTACTTGAACAAAGAAGACAATAGCAATATACATTCTACAATCAATCCTCCTACTGAAACTAAAAATATTGTTAACATGGATCATGATCATATGCAATTATCTCCCACAAAGAATGTGATAGCATTTATCGAAGCTAGACCTCATAAGGGCACGATTAGGAAACCTCTTGACATTTCTTTCTCGCAAAATGAAATACCTAAGCATGCACCTGATGGTCATCTTTACATAGCTGGCTGAATAAATAATAATACCACTAATGGGATATTGATTGATCTCATATGTGGAGAGAATTTTATCATAGAAGAACTCTTATATGTGTATGAGCTATATCAAGAAACATATGATAGCCCAAAAGCATGGATCAAGACACATAACATATTTTCTTTCCCTAGGATAGGCTCGATAGATCTCCCATTAAAAGTGGGACCAAAAACATTAACAGTCTCAATCTCCATCATTCCAAAATCAAACCACTTTCATGTGAAGATATGATATCCATGGCTTTTCTCCATGAATGTTGTCCTTTTAGTTGTGCATAAATGTCTAAAGTTTCCATTTGGTAATGACATCTTCACTGTGCATCATAGTGGATTCCATCCTGCCTTGGCACAAGAGAATTTTTCACTAGACTACTTTTGTCCTAAGCCTATGGAACCTAGCAATCCTCGTGAAGATTTCTTTTGCAAATAATATAAAAAATTGAAGGAAAAGAAAATACCAGTATTATCCTTTCACAACATGCCTCAACCTAAAAACGAACCAACAATTCTTGATGAGAGAATTGTTGAACCAAAAATATTTCCAAACATACAAGAACAATCTATAGAACAACCTCTTGAAATATCCCACAAGAGACCATGAGATAGTACAAGCAATCTTGTTCTCCCTCCTAGAGTCAAACAAGTTTACAAAGTCAAATAAAAAGTAGATGAGCAACATCTTATCATTTCTTCTAGTCCTCCCAAGGAAGAGAAGGAACCTTTGATTGGAAAACCCACTCTTACACAAAAGAAAAATGACAATAAACTAAAAATAATTTGATGTGCCAGAGATTGTAGATGTAGAGATTGTGCTACTTTCTTGTGGATTGAAAACTCAAGAAAACAACAATAACATAGAAAATCAAAATCCAAACCTACCCAAAGCAATGCATGATGAATATCAACTCTCACCACAACATAAACAAGAACATTTCATGGAAATTTTTATTCAACCTCCTACTGTGATTAACTTAGATGATGACATTGACATTGGAAATATTGATGAACAAGTGCATGATGAGTTAAATGCATTGTTTTCTTCTTCCATGAGCTTAAATGATAAATCTCCTAAAGAGTGTTCAACTTGGTGTGCATCCTAGTTTGGCACTTGATGTTGTCCCTTTGGCTAATTTCCTACCTTCTATTTATACCAACTAATATTATGAATTAGACGACCTACTTTAAGTTGACTCACCTATGCCTTGCTAGTCTTCTTCTTTTTCCCTTTTATTTATGTGATTGGATGTGTGTAATGTGATGCCCCTTAATGTTTCGTTTGATGTTCCTATCTCTCTTGTGAATTCTTCTATATCTACCTTCATTCTTCTCTATGTCAAAATAATTTTTTATGTGTCTTGTGTTTTCCTTTTAGGGATGATGCAAGGCATCAAGAAATTTATGTCTCTTCCATGTTGACCCAAAAGATTTTTCTTTGTCTTTTTCATTTGTCTTGTGTTTTCCTTTCGGGGATGACATGAGGCATCATCACATTTATGTCTCTTCCATGTTGACCCAAAATATTTCTCTTTATATTTTTCATTTTTCTTGTGTTTTCCTTTTGGGATGATGCAAGGCATTGAGAAATTTATGTTTCTTCCATGTTGACCTGAAATGTTTTCCTTTGTTTTCTCTCTTTGTGTAATTCTTCCAATTCTATGTGTATTTGAGGAATGATGATAGTTCCATGCTCTATGACAATATTGTAGAACATACATACTGGCCCCAAATCCATAGATCCCTTTTGTGTTTTTGGGGGAAACCCTTCCTTCCTATTTAATGATGCAACTTGCTTTGGAAACATATGAATTAGCAAAGGGTTTTTTGAGGAATTCTCGCATGTCCTAGGACAAAAGCAGTTGGCTACTTT
The DNA here is from genome assembly GCA_007258455.2 of Sequoia sempervirens. Taxonomy (NCBI): domain Eukaryota; kingdom Viridiplantae; phylum Streptophyta; class Pinopsida; order Cupressales; family Cupressaceae; genus Sequoia; species Sequoia sempervirens. The sequence continues at coordinate 15,440 of VDFB02064585.1, forward strand.
AAAACAATTGCTCATAGTGATGGTGTAGCAACCACTTTAAAGTGGGGGAATACATTGATGACATCTTTTGCTGCAATTTCCCTTTTTTATTGTGACGTGTCCTCTTCTTGGTGGTGTCATTGGATTTGATGTCATCCAAGAGTGTGTGATCTACCATAATGGCATGATGTGAATGAGGCATCCCATGGGTGATGATTTGAAAATTTTGAATTTTCCTCTCTTTGTTACATTAGGAACAATGCTCACTAAGAGGAAGATTGTTACATAAACAGAGAAAAATCCCCTTTAAGATTTTTTCTTACATGAAATTCAAAATAATTTACAAAATGATTTTCATTGTGGTTCCTTACCGAAGTTGTCAAGAGGAAAAATTCAGTGTGGTATGAGAAGCTAATATGATTGTCTCATTTTCCACCTCATTGGGATAACTCACCTAGTGAACAAACTAAGGTTCCACTACCCTAGAGTGAGCATACACATATTTTGGGACAACTCACCTAGTGGAAAGACTAAGGTTCCACTACCCCAGAGTGAGTAGCACATGTTATGGACAAACAACCACTACCTCACATTGTGTTGAATTGGTTGTGCTTCATCCTTTATTTTTCTTTATTTTTACTTGCCCTTTGGCAAGGTATGCCTATGTGTCTTTGTTATTGTTGCATACTTAAGTTTCTTGGATGTATACTTTAGTGTGACTTTGACATGGGGTCATCCTCTAACTAAAGTGGGGGAAAAATTCAGTAACAAAAAATGTAAGCCTTTTCCCTTGCTTGCTTTGATAATTAAAATTAAAGTTCAACTATTGATGTCTTGGAGTGGTGTTGTAATGTGTTGTACACATTCACACTATTCTGGGACCTTTATTTAACTAGTACGTACCTTAATTGGTCCTTTTCAAAGGTGTTGTAAAGTGTTGTAATAGACTTTCACACTTTTCGAGGGTGTATCTGCTTAATTAAGCCTAATGGGCTCCTTTTCAATAAAAATGTACATAATGTGTACCTTGTTTAAGTGTTGTAAAGTGTTTTAAATCACTTTCACACTTATCTAGTTATTCTTAATTTATTGTAGTTAATTAGAGTTATTAACCCCTTTTTTATTCAAATTTAGGCCTTAATTTTGACACCTCTCGAAGATCAATCTTGACAATCATAGTTTAAATAACAAATTATTTCATTTTGAAAACTTTGGTCCTGGTAAGTTGAGCTAGGACCCATTCTCCCTTGATGGCGAATGGGTCCTCCCTTAGGACCCCCCCTTTCTCAGTTCATCCAGAATGGGTTTTTAGCCTTCTTCCAATCCCCTAAAGCTTGGTCTTGGAAACATAGCTAGGACCCATTCGCCCAAGGTGGCGAATGGGTCATCCCTTAATGAGACCCCTAATTTTTAATTTCATTTTGGTAGGAATTTAATTATGTTTCTTTCTAGATCTGGTGTCAGCCTTAATTCTTTGAATTTCGGGGTTAATCTCCTAATTTAGTATGAATAAGGTGTTAATTCACATAGTTTCATGTCTAATATTTTCAAGAGAGCATCCTAATAATTTACAAGAGAATTATAAATCATTTTGAGAGCATTCCTAAGGAATTTCAAGGTAGATTTCAAGAGTTTATTACATCGATTCTAGATGATATCATCATTTCAAGGGGTTGATGCATGCATTCATGTTCCTGAGCTAAGATTGTGAGTGTAGCATTGAATATCTACTTGCAACTATTGTTCACATCATATTCAAGGATCCTATATCTACATTCTTCATGGAGGCTACATGATAGCTTGTAGATTTGTTTCACAAGACATCATCCAAGGTGACATCATTTACATTATTTCATGTTCATGCTTCTATTTCTTGATTTCATCATTTGGTTGAATTACCTACAAGGGGTTTAACTGAGGAAAACCCCCATTCACAAACAAATCAACAATTTTTTCTACCCTTGAGTGTGTGTTTACAAAATTATAGGGTGAAGATCAAGATTTAGAGAAAAATTGTCAAAGTTGCAAAGTTGCTAAAGTTGTCATTCAAAGTGCAAGATCATAGAAAGAGCTCTACAAAATTACACACAAACTTTTAGAACTTTTTAAGAGGGAATATAAGATTGCAAACATCAAGGAACAAGATCTTGAAATTAGTTTTCCAAAACCCTTAAAGGACCTAGTTTCCACTAAAGGAAAATGAGTCATACATAGCTCAAAAACAACAACTTTCTAGCTAGGCACATAGTATTTTATGCTCTAAAAACATCCTCCATAGTTTCTATAATAGCTAGGTTGCATTTTTGGTTGTTATTAGCATCTTGTTTTACATAATTTTATGTTTAAAGGCCCTATAAAAATAAGTGGTAGATCATCTTGTTCATGCATTTGGGTCTACCCTATTTATCACCTTCACAGTGCTATGTAATTATCCTATGCACTATGTTGTAATGGGTCTTTTACTAGATATACATGACATTAGTTGAGTATCACTATTCTATAGTCATTATTTGTGTTTTATGTATGTATATTTGAGCTAAACCACTTCATTTGACTCTCCTTCAATTTATTCATGGACCCATTTTATTTCACAATTTTATCCATCTATTATGCCAAGTTATTTTTGTGGGTCAAAAAGTGATGCAAAAATTCTTAAATTCAATTTGAAAATAATTTTTATTCTAGATCACATTCAAAAAAGTCCTTAAGAACTAAATAAACTATAATATAATTCAAATTTCATGCTAATGCGTTGTATAATAAAAAAATCCTACTGTATTATTATCATTAGGATGAATCATTAGGCATTTAGAACATACTATCAATTTTGGCTTAGTTTAAAATTGTGGCTAGGGTTCAATGTTACACATGTTTTTATATGTGGAAATAATTATAAATAACTAGCAAGGAAAAAAAGAAAAATTCTACTTTTGAAGAAATTGCCTACAAGATTGTAATTTTCTCATGCATTAATAAACCATTTATAACACCTAGCATAGTCAAAATCTTCATTGAAATTAGAGACAAGTTCAATTATTTATTTGTTTAAGCAAAATGATTTATTTCAATAGTATTATTCATCCTATCTAGATTATTTTATCATTATGATTTAACTAATTTATTTAAGATATGTTATTTTCCATTAGAAACAACAAAAATATCTACTTTCTCTACATAATTTAAAAAAATAAATATACTTTACTATATATCAAATTCAAACAAATGATATACTCTTCTACACATTATATTTGTATAATAAATTATAATTTATATATTTATTATAAATTTAAATAATTTAATTTCATACATAAATATATATTTCAAAATATTAAATTATTTATTATTATTAAGCTACTTATTTGAATAAATTAATTACTGTAGTTGAGTGGCCTTTATTCTATTTATGAAGTTGAATATAATCCCCAAAAAATTCAAAATCCTGCTCACTTGAAAAATATGCCACCACAACTATCCAAAAATAAATAAATAAATTATTATCATCAAATTAAATTAAAGTGCGTTTTGGTTTTACACAGACTATTAAATCTGAAAAGTCTTCAACGAATCAGAAACTATTAACTTTTACGTTTAATAGGATCTTTGAAAATGTCTCCAATAATAAAAAAATATTGAACGGATAACTGCATTAGTCACGGTCGTTAATAAAAAGTAATAAAATTTATGATTTTTCTTAATAGAGGTGTGAAACAAACAATGTAAGCGTAACACAGACGAGAAAATAGCGGACAATGACTAGACAAAGACTAGCCAATAGTGCGCCTCCTTTGAATAAGAATTATTAAAGAATATAGTCTATTTATGTGGTGTCTATAGTAGTTGTTTCTATTCTAATAAGTTTATTTTTCATCTCATGAATTTTCAATTAATTTAAATAGATAAATATTTTTAGTTGATAGGTTATGTATGGTGTGAGATTTGAGTTTGAAACAAGTTTCACGTCTGTAAATCATTATTGGATCATCCAAAATAAGTTTCAGCTATCATTTAATGATAAATCAGCTGTTGTTTGATGGTAAAAGCCTCCAAAATATCATGTAAAAGTCTCAAAATTTTCACTTATCAAATAAAAGCCAGATAAATATTAATTTCACAACTGGATGGGAACATTCTATTTCTATTTCTCTTTATGTTTTAAATCTCTATGAAAATATTTATGATGAGATAATACTTAATTTCTTTAAGGAAAAAAATCTAGATTTGTCTAAGTTTATTTCATTTCATTATTTAACACTTATTATTAACTGTTTAATCCAGCCACATGCAACTAGAATTCACAGCACATCCATACACAAACACGTACTCGCTAACATATTAACATGCATATAGTTTTCTATCAGCATAGTCCTTTAACCTCCTTTAGATGCAAGTGCTAGGAATATTTCCTAAAGAGAAACAAATTAAAGATATTTTTATATTTTCTAATATTTTGCTCATAATACAATATATAAATAATAAATATTAACTATGGTAAATATTATAATATATTTATTAAAAAATATATTTGAAATTCATTTATTATATAAATAAATAAATATTATTAACTACTATAAAAATGAAATATGTAGGATAAACTTTATGTTTCATGGAAATTTCCTAAACCCCAAAAAATGACCCATGATCTATAATCTATGAGTTAGATCAAAGTCATTATCGACTACTAAAATCTACAATGCCATGGACTCTAATATCTAGTGTGTAAGGACTAGTGATAATGAAAAATAATTTAAGAAGATCAATGTATTGTAAGGGTCATATTCCTCTTGGTTGGTCCGTTTGCTTAAAAAAAATTTACAATCATGTTTATGTATTAAAGTTATTGCTCTCAAATATCTAAGTGTTCTAGATGGTTTTGATAAAAATGGTCATTCCTTTTAGTGCTCCAAATGAAAGTGTTCCTAGAATAATTTGGAGTTATACTCTTGATTTCTCCATTATATGAATTAAATGTAGATTACATGTCATTAAATAGCATGCTGACAATAAATTTCTCTAATATGTACTAAGTTGTTTCATTATTCATTTGAAAAGGGTGAGTCAATCAAATTTTAAATTCACAATTTTAAATTCAAGTGTCAATCTTGCATGGAATAGGGTTAAACCCATACACTATGAGTTGACACATGATAATGAAATGTAAGTATTGAGATGGAGAGTGAGTTTATGGATATGAGTGTAGTGATTGGAAGAATACATGAATATTAATGAAAAATAGTAGAATACACAAATAATGATGGGATATCATCATATCTACATAATTGTGTATATATAATTATGGATAAAGAATTAGGGAATGCACTAGAACTTATAAACTAGTCTATCAATTGCTGATATGCAATTATGTGAAGACATTCCATCAAAATAGACCTAGAATTAAAAATTGGCATGGCTATCCAAATTTACTAATGATACTCTCCTACACTTTGAGGTGAATGTGAATCACAAAATGAACAAAATTTTCAAAATATATGTGCACTCAAAACCCTAAATAAGATATTAGATGCACATGATTTTCTTCACATGTTTCTCCACTTTGACATGTGTACTTTATAGGATCCTAGAAAATAGAGAGAATATGCAATATGAATAGATTAGATCATGCAAGTAAAATATAAATAATTAAAAATTATTTAAACTATCTATATATATCCAAAAAATAGAGTAGGACCATCATGGGATGACACTTTGGGCATGACCATGTCATGTAGTCAAGATAGATATCTAGGCATCGAAATATATGCGCCTATAGTTGTTTATAATCTTAAAATAAGAGTTTTAATGATATAATGTTTCCCAATTCAGTTGGTTGCATAGACTTTGAGGAGAAGGGAAAATAGTACAAGAGAAGAAAACACAAATTTCACTAAGAATATGAGCACAAAATACATGTAGAATAATAAGTTTATTATATGAATTATGTGAGAAAGTCTATTCAAATCATATAGAACATTTGACAAGCTTCAAAATCATATGGGCTACAAAAAGTATTCAGTAACATAAATATTCACCAAACATATACATATGAGATAGGTGAAGTGGTGCCAAAGGTGATTTTAGTGTAATTTTTGCACTCAATTTTTTAAAAAATACTACCTAATACTACACATCATAACTTCTCCCTTTCTTGGCCATCCATTATGTTATAGTACCTTGGTATTGATAATTGACTAGAGGTATGCAAACTAAGGCTTCATTCTTTTGTTCTATCTAACCTTAGTGTTCATATGCATTTTATTTATGTCAAGTGTTAATTACTGATCTAAGATATTATAATATGGGCTCACTTCATTCCTTTGTGCATTATTCCTTACCTTGATGTGAATTTTTGAATCCTTATGATGTAGTAAATATTTTAATTCATATTCATGGCAACCCTATTCTTCATGTATTCATTGGTATAAGGAAAATTTCTCCTTTTTACTAAAGTATTTTTTTTAATGAGTCATGGGATAACTTAATCAAATACCTATTCATGCTTTGAGTTATCTAGTGCATCTAGAACTAAGAATTTCTACATCTAATATATCTCAAGATTCATATGTCTTATAGAGAGATAAATTCCCTTTGTGCCACTAATGTTAGATCATGTGGCAATTCATGGATTCCAATAATCTAAAGATTGGTAAGGATTTTCGTTGGGAATTCAAAAAATAACTAGGTAAGATCTATTAACATTGACCAAAGATGGTTGGCATGGAAATTTTGACACATAAGTTATAAGATATGGGAATAAATGACTATAATGTAAGCTAAAATCATATTAGTCATCTATATAGTCTATTCTTGCATATAGCTTCTTTTATGATTTTAGGTTAGTAGGAGAGAAGATCCTAATGGACCGAAGGGGATTATAGTCCCATCCCATCTAAAATTATCATATATATCTATTTCTCAATTACATTATATTAGATTAAGAAAAATAGATGGTGATTACATGAAATCTCCATAAATGTACGAGGTTATTTTAATTATATATGAATTTATTGTTGTATATGACTATGATATTAATTCAAGATTTTGAAGTTGATGTAATTGGCCAAGTTTATAGGTTAGATTAATATTCATCCATTAGACCAATCAACACGCCATAAAAGGAATTTCCTAACATCATGTCATGTGATTTTGTGTGATGTGGTTTTCTTGGTGGACCCATATATACTTAGCATGGTGATGTGATTGGTTTGTAGAAGGAAAATAAAGAAAGAAAAATATATTATTGTGTGCTCTCATAGCTATTAGTATTTTGAACTAATGAAATAGAGGATCCAAAGGTACTTATAAGATAAAGGTATATTGACATTAACAAAACATTTGATTAGCCTTGATCAACATCCCACAATTATTCAGAGTAGAAGGTAGCTAGAATTAAAAATGGGTGGTATAGAGAGACATGCATATCTAGGTGGTTTAATACTCAATAACCTTATCTCTCTTAATAGGGGAATGCATACATCAGTGGCTTGAGTAAAAGGCTTGCAAAAAATTGGAGGAGACAAACTATATTTTGAGGAGTTATGTCTTGGATGTCAATTGTAGAAAGAAAACATTAGAGAATAATGAAACATGACAAAGATAATTTCATGTATAGGATTTAATTATATAGGATTTTCTACTATTCATGCTTAGAGGTTATTCTAATTATAAATTTTACACCTAGAAAATAAGATAAAATTTTATTACATGCATATTTTAACTTATAGATATTTCAATGTGTAAGAGACATATTTGAATAATACAATAAAAAAATATGTGTTGAGCTATAGAATTATGAAAGGTGTGTTGGTCATGTTGAGAAATCTTCTAATGTTAAAATTGTTGTAGACTTGTGGAATTCATTGTGGCACTCCTTTATGTCTCCCTATATGCACATTTTTATATTTATCTCTCCATCCCCTTCACTAATTTCTCTTCTATGTTATAAATTGTATGTGGTTGGATGAACTAAGGATTTTTTAAGGGATTTTATTGGTGAACCTTTGTTTTCTTATATTTGAACCTAAGGGAACTTGCATCTCTCTTGCTCCATGCCACTAATAGCTAATTAAAACTTTAAAAAATATCCTTTTGTGTTTGTCTTAAGTAGGCTTACTTTAGTAATTAAAAATACTTTTCTTAATAGGATTATTGTTTTTATTTGATTTTTTTTTTTTTATACTATCTACTTGCTTTTGAGTAGCCTTAGTCTATGTGTTTATAAGTCATTGTTCTTTTGTAAGAAGTTCTTGACCTTGGGCATGCAAATGCTCTTGTTTCATTTCCTATTATTGTTGCTTATGAATTGCTTATGCTTTTTTACTATTAAATCATGAATTGTAATCTATTTTCTATTGAATCCTACCTTAATCTTCTTGTATTACCTATATAGGATAGGATTATTTTTATTCTTTAGTTTATTCTCCCTTCCTCAACAAGAAATTAATGAGAGGTCAATATAAATATTATATGGATTTATCCTTTCAATGTTGGAGGTCACTTATATTATGAATCTAGAAAATTTCAAGACTTCACATTGTTACACCTCATGCATGAAATAAGTATAAGGAAAAAATAGCTTATGTAATAATGAATATAATATAGAAGGATGAAGCCAAAATATAATGACATATAAAGTAAAAAATAAAAACATTAGATGCAAAGTCCTAATGTAGATTTATAAAATCTTAAAGATAGGCCCTAGGTACTACAAGATAGTTCAAGGTGACCAAAAATGTGAGATTTACCCTAGAATTTACCTAAGAAATTATAAATTTGTACTAGGTAGTGCAAGAGAGTTTGAGATCACCAAATCTTAAATGTTGTAGTGTGTATAATAATTAATTTACAATAACACAAGAATTTATCCAATAACATGAATATGAGATTGATATTTGTTACTAAATGTGATAATATAAGTAGGTAATTTAAACCAAGATGTGAATATGACATGTGGTCCTAAATGATTTAACATTATATGACACTTAAAAAAATGCTACATAACTATTGCCCAATTAAAATTTGACTATTTCAAAATTTCTAGGACAATTTTATGCATTTAAAATTGTTTGGATCAAAAAAGTGTTTACAAAAAATCATTCATATCATGTACAATCACCCTTGTATGTGTGAAAATGATCATTTGTTGTTTGATTTCAAAACTAGTTCATCTTGCCTTCTAATAGTTGAATTTGTGATAAATAGTCAATAATGTTGATAAACAACTTTGGAAAGATTGTTAGCAATGGTAACGCTCTCCTTAATCAAACCTCTCGATGGGCTAATTCAATAAATTTTAAGCAACTTAGGTTGAAGACAACAAACAATTCTGCAATATGTTTATCTATTTCTAAGAATGCAAATACTAATATGACAGTGAATGCTCAAAGAGTTTATTTGAATGATGTAAAAATTAGCGAATGAGATGTAAATCTTAGATAATCCCAATGAAATATTTTAGTGAGATCTCAATCTTAGATAGTTTATTTGAATGAGATCTCAATCTTAGATAATACTTGTTTTTTTATGAGCACTCTAAAATACAACTTCAAATATTTCACACTTAAATAGACAAACAACAACTAAACAAATCGAACAGAAACAATAAAACTCCAATTTTATAATTTAAATTAAACTTAATTCATAAGATAAAATAAAGCATATACTCGTAGAAACGAAGAAATTTAATTCTTTTTTACTCATACAATCGATCTTGTAGGAAAAACAAACTAAATCAAAGTGCGCCCTACACTAGTAGGACAAGCGCAGGGTATGCAATCTTCACCATTACATAGGGTAATCCTCCAATAAAAGGAGATTGTTCCCATACGCTAGAATCCCATGCATTTTTCGTTCACATACAACAATAAATTATCATTTATACGCGGACCGTAGTATGTCGTCCTGTTCAAGTAGATTCTAGAAATTCTTCAATGAATACCCTGGTTATTCATACACACGCAATGATACGTAACATTCACGTTAGAATGGGCTCTATTGACTAGACCCAGACAGAGACTAGCTTAACCTTTTCCCTCTTCTATTCTATATATACTTGCTTGCAATGCTTAACATTCACAAATTCCAGCTCTGCTGTTGTTGCTTAGTAAGAGAACTGAGCATAACAATCCCAGAGTTTAAGAAACAATGGCAGGTGGAGCTATTTGTAGCGTCTTGCGGGTTGTGTTTGTGGCGAGTTTTATGTGCGGCTGGTATTTCTGTATGGGTGAGCAAGGAACGGCCACATTTTACACTCCTCCATACGTCCGTAAGTATATTTTCAATTGTTCTCAAATTTAGTGATGAATATTGCCAGTTGTCAATCATGGAACAGTGATTGGTTTGTTGATTATGATCGAAGTTAGTGATCGGTATTGTAGTTTATGATCAGTTTAATAGCGATTGTTTGCGCTGGCAGCATCGGCGTGCTATGGAAACGACCCGTCGCAATTTCCAGCAGGAAATCTGTTCGCGGCAGCCAGTGATGCATTCTGGAACAATGGAGGCGCCTGCGGAAGTCATTACCGGATCACTTGCACCGGAGCAACAAATCAGGGTGTTCCCCTGCCCTGTAAGAGTGGATCGATTGTAGTGAAGATAGTTGATTATTGCCCCGCCGGATGCGCTGGGACCATCGATTTATCTCAAGATGCCTTCGCTGATATCGCCGATCCTGACGCTGGGAAAGTTTACATCAACTATGAACAGTAAGTTACCAGCTGAGTTAATTTTCTTATGTTAATCGCCACCATATAATTTGATATATTTAATTAATTATGCTTTCTTTGTTTCGCAGGGTCTGAGCATGGTGAAAAACCGTAATACTAAATAAAAGCAGCACAGATATGAGCGGCTGCTGCCATAAACCATAACCCACTTTACTATTGGAGTTGAATGTACGAAGAATGGTGCTATGAATATACCTCTTTATAATATAATAAAATAATAGTTATTGAAGAGTGCAGTCCATTTCTGTGGTGTCCATAGCTTTTGTTTCAATTCTAATCAGTTTTGTTTTTAAGTTCATTCAATTCCACTCTATTAATTTTTTTTAATAAAGATTATTTTATTTTTAAATATTTTCTGTAATAAAAAGTAAGAGAACATGCTTTACATATTCGATGACTTATTTGATGCTAAAAGTATAAAAATAATATTGGTCCCTTAATATACTTTTGAAACTTTAATATCTCCACTGCAAATTGTGCTTAAAGGTATAACAATGTCTTAATCTTATAAATATTATCAAGATTATATATATAAGATTAAGAAGTATTAAAAAAAATGTCCTATGAGAATTATTGAATATGATGTGATATTCTTATTTGACATAATTGAATATTTTATTTAATTCAATATGTTTGAATTTTAAAATATTTTTTAAAAACAAAATTAATAGATAAAACAAATATATTTAAAAACATATTATGATAATTATTTATTAATTTTTTATAATATTAATTATAATATTATGAAGACTCATTCAATCAACATTTTTACTCTTTCGATAACTTTGGAGAGCAATGAAGGAAAACGAACTAGGGGAGTAAGTGAGCGAACCTGTGAAGGAGATTTGGAATACAGAGAACAAAGTTCCAGGAAGTAGTGTACCGAATTTACGCTCAAAAACTAAGATCACTTAAAAAAATTTAAGCATTGATGTATCAGCCATCATAAAGGAAGAAGCAGAAACTTTTGAACGATCGGCAGTTATAGGTCAGTTTCTAGGGAAACAGCTAACCAGAGCGGAGATCAGGTGCTGGGTGGAGAAGAATTGGGGGCACGAAAACTTAACAAACTTTCTTCTGAAAGGCTTTTTTGTAATAGTATTCAAATCGGAAATAATCCGAGATCAAATAGTGGAGTCGAAAGAATGGAGATGTGGAAGTTTGTATCTTTTTCTGAGAAAATGGACTTGAAACTTCAATCCACTGGATTGTTACCCAACAGAAGGACCAATGTGGGTGAGACTGTAAAATTTACCGTTTGAGTATTGGTTCGGGAATTGCTTAAAAAAGATTGGGGACTCTCCTGGCAAAGTGATTGATATAGATCTAAGAAATAAAGAAACTCTAATATATGCAAGAATAAGATTGCTGGCAATTTACTCAATACCCAAGGAGATAGAATTGCGCTCGGATGAAGCTATATGGAAGCAAACCTTGGAAATAGAGAAACAGTGTTTCTTCTGCATGAGATGCAAAAAGGGAAATCACAATGAAGATCAATGTAGGAGGTTTCTCGAGCAGTAGGAGAAGTGTGGCGTGACAAAAAGCAGAAAGAAAAGGTGGAGGAGGCTCTTGAAGATCAGTTGGTCAAAGAACTTGAACCATTGGATCAAAACAATTGGGCCATATTACCAATTGAGCAGAAGCGATCGATCGGTACCGAAACTGATCAATTGGAAGAAGGAGAAATGATAAATCCGTTATCAATCGTAGCCTTTCACTCGACCGAAATAGGGGAAAACAACGACAGGTTTTCAGAATTCTCACTATCTTAGGGGGAAGAAGATACAATTGACATTCTGGAAGAAAGACATATAGGCCAGTCTTTAAGAGGTTCATTTCCTAGAAGGGTGGGAAGAAAATCAAATAAAACAAAAAAGGGAGGAGGTAGCATAGAAAGGGGACCAACCATCGATTAGAACTTACATGACAAGATCCAAAGGAGGTTGTTCCTCCCCTGGGAAGAAATGAGAGTCCTTACTTGGAATGTTAGGGGATTAAACTCCCCTAACAAAAGGCAACTGGTTAAGCGCCAGTTGGAGACACAAAAAAGTAGATTTTATTTTAATTCAAGAAACAAAATTAGCAGGCTCAGAGATTGATCACTTCTTAAAGTACATCAAAGATTGGACTAGAGTTTTTGTGGAATCAACAGGAACATCAAGGGGTCTTGGGATCCTGTGGAAACCAAAAAACGTCCTTGTGGACTTGATATCACATCATCAAAATTGGATGCACACAAAGGTAAGCGTAATTTCCTCTAACTTGATTTTTGAAATCTTTAATGTATATGGTCCAATCAAAAGAGAAGATAAAAAAGAAGTATGGCAAGAAATAGGTAGTGTCATTCCCAAAGAAAGAACAATTTTGGGTGGAGATTTCAATGCCATCTCGGATATCTTAGAAAAAAGTGGAGGGATAAGGCGTGTGACTCAGGCTCAAAAAGATTTATAAATTTCATTGAAAATCAAAATCTTTTTGATGTGCATACTGTCAATGGATCCTTTACATGGAACAAAAGAAGAAAAGGATTCACAAATATTTTAGAATGCCTTAACATATTTCTAATTACAGAAGATTGGCTACAAACAAACATTCCTCCCAAAGCCTCAATAAGATCGATTTTTATATTAGACCATTTCCTGGTTGAATTATATATAAATCCACATAGCAGCCCTTCGAAAAGCCAATTCAAATTTGAAAAAATGTGGCTATGTGACCCAGGTCTCAAATATCTCATGAAGAGTTGGTGGGAGTCGCCAATGCAAACTCAGGGGTCTAAGATGTTCATGCTCCAAAAGAAGCTAGAATACATGAAACAAAACTTAAGATTTTAGAACATAACAGTTTTAAAAAATGTCTTTGCTAAAAAATTAAAGGTTGAAGAAGCCCTTACAGAGTTAGGGGATAAGATCATTAAAGATGGGATGTCAATGTCGGAGTTTGAAAAAGAATTTTTTTTTCTTTTAGAATACAATGAGCTGCTAGCCAGGGAGGAATGCTACTGGCATTCAAAATCCAGAGAAGCCTGGCTAGTAGAAGGTGACTTAAATACTAAATATTTCCATATCACCACAAAGTTTAATTGCAGTTGGAATAAAATCTCTGATATTAAGGATGGGAATGGAAACTTGGTAAAGGATGAAGCTTTGATCAATCAACTTGGGGTGGAGTATTTCGAAGGTCTCCTCGAGGGCCAACACATAGAAGAACAACTAAATTTAACCCTATTAGAAGATATGGAGCCCATTGTTTCAAATGTAGATAACGAAATGTTAATGGCCACTATAACTGAAGACGAAGTCAAGATGGTTGTTTTATAGATGAAACCGGAAAAAGCTCCAGGCCCATATGGCTTTAATGCCTTATTTTATCAATTTTTCTAAGACTTTATTGGAAAAGAGATCAGGGATGTAGTTGAAGAAACAAGAAGGAAAACATGTCTGCTAAAAGACTTGGATAATACAAACATAGCTTTAATTCCAAAAAAAGAGAAGTGTGAATCTTTTGCAGACTATAGACCCATTTCTTTATGTAACACAAGTTATAAAATTATAACAAAGGTGATGGCCAATAGACTTAAGAAAATTATTCCATGTATTATTTCACTTGAACAAACTGGATTCGTGCCAGGCAGAAATATAATAGATGGGGTAATAGTGGCACATGAAACCATTCACTCTTTTAAAAAAGAGAAGATCAAAGGCTTGATGGTAAAATTGGACTTGAGTAAAGCCTATGATTATGTCCAATGGAGGTATTTGATCAAAACAATGGAAAAAATGGGTTTTCAGTTGCATCTCAAACGTTAGGTACTCGATCTTAATAAATGGTGCTCCACAGGGTTTCTTTCAAGGGGCTAGAGGAATAAGGAAGGGTGACCCATTGTCCCCTTTCCTCTTTGTGCTGCTAGTAGAATCTTTTAGCAGAGCTATCTCAAAACTACACTTTCATCGAAGATGGAAAGGTATCACTGTGGTGTCCTCTATACGGGCAAATACGCACCAATTTTTTGCCGGTGACACATTGTTGTATGGTGAAGCGTCGTTGGCGGAAGCAGAAGCTATGAAAGGTGTTGTGGATAAGATGGGTCTGGAGGTAGGCCAGTAGATAAATAGGGAGAAATCATGTGTTTTTTTCTTTAATGTGCCAAGAAGCTTGAAACGGCGAATCAAAGCCATACTTGGAGTTAACGAAGGAAGTTTTCCTTCGAAATATCTGGACATTCCACTTTTTGAAGGAAAAATTAAGCAAATGCATTGGGAAGAGACGTATAACAAATGTAAAGAGGCTTCGGGTAGTTGGCGCAGGAGATGGTTATCACTGGCTGGGAGAATCACTATGCTAAAAGTTGTCTTAGCGTCAATCCCAATCTATTTATTGGCATGTTTGGACCTACCCAGGAAAATGGAGAAAAGGCTCACAACAATCCAAAGGAAATTCTTGTGGGATGGGGTCAGTGAAAACCATAGATTACCACTGTTGAATTGGGAGACTGTTAAACTATCTAAAGAAAATGGTGGTACTGGTGTCAAAGATCTCCACCTCCAAAGCAGAGCTCTCGGGGCAAAGCTGGTTTGGCAATTATTCAAGAAATCGGAAGCACTTTGGTGTAAGATTTTAAGGGAAAAATATCTGGATAGCCAAAATCAAGAGCAGATCCTTACAATAGCTAATCCAAGGCAAGGATCTTCAATTTGGAATTTTATTCTCAAGTGCAGACAGGTTATAACAGACCACTTAACATGGGTAGTAAAGGATGGAAGCAGGGCCTCTTTTTGGAGTGACTCCTGGAATGGTTATGACCCCCTTGATAGAAATCTAGAACTTGGGGAGGCCATCCAACCCACTGTGGAAAGGTTTGGGGAGAAGCTAAATGCTTACATCTCTATAGTAAAGGAGGGGCAGTTTGAGTACAAATGAAAGGAATTTGATATGGTGGACGAAAGGGTAAGATCAATACTTTTGGAAGTCCTAGAAAATGGGAAGATCCATTTGACAGGGGAGGTAGATGAAATCAAGTGGTGTGCTGCTAAGTCTGGAGAATATTCCACAAAAATGGGTTATACAGTCCTCAAAACTGAGATTCTGCAAGGTTGGCCCAAAAAGTTGTGCTGGGGAAATTTTTTTTTACCCAAAGCGGGAGTCTTTGCTTGGACTGGGATTCATGGGATGATTTTAACAAGGGAAAGGTTGGCTCATCTTGGATGGCATGGCCCCTTTAGATGCCCACTTTGCCAGTCGAGTGTGGAAACTACAAATCATGTTCTTTTTCTATGTCTGTTCGCTCAAGGATGTTGGGATCTAATTCAGGCCAAAATAAGGCGGTATGGTCCTCCCAGTAGTGACACCAAAGGTTTGTTTGAGTCTTGGCCAATTCTGGATAAAGGATCAATAATGGCAAGGCTTTGGGAAGAAGCACCGGCAATGGTAATTTGGCAGCTCTGGCGTGAACGCAACAACCGGATTTTCAAGGGATTGGCATCAAATTTGGAACAGGTCAAACATAAAATTGTAAGTGGCATTAGCGAACACCTCTTAGTGGCATTGAAGTCTAAGAAAATAAAACATGTATCCACCTGGGATAGGGAAATGATGTACGAGTGGCCCTAGGTAATGTGGTCAACCAATGTAGTTTACAAGGGGGCAGAGAAAATATGCTAGGCAAAATGGAAACTTCCCCCCTCTGGCCGTCTCAAGCTGAACTTCTACAGGGCCTCGAGAGGGAACCCGGGGCCCTCAGGAGTGGGGTTTGTACTTAGGAATGAAAAATATGTTCTTATTTGGGCGGTGTCTATCAAGCTTCCAATAGGAACCAACATTGAGGTGGAGGCAGCAACTTTCATGGAAGGCCTGAAATATTGTGTTGACAACGGGCTGCATCAAGCTAATTTTGAAGGAGATTCTGCAGTCCTGGTCAGAGCAGCAAGTACAAGACAAGCTCCAAGTTGGAAGTTGCAGGCATGGGTGGACTCCTTCTCCCCTTTTATGGATAAGATTGTCGATATGTGTATATGTCACATGTTTAGAGAGGTGAATACAGTTGCAGATGCCCTAGCAAATGAAGCGATAGATCAGGTTGAAAAGTTGTGAAGTGACAAGCATCCTGACAATTGGAGCAACATCGCTGACCTTCTAGTCTTAGATATTCACCCCTAGTCAATGTTTACCTTTAAATGGATTTCTCATGAGCTATGGCAGGGCAATATCTTGGATGTTTCTACCACAAAACTATTCAATCCCAAAACTTTGGAAGATGGGAGAGAACCATCTAGACCCCTTTCCTCTACAAATACCTGCATCATAGCAGACTGGAGTATTGATGTGTCATCGAAGCTTGAGTTAGCATTGGTTGTGGTAGAAATGCCTGTGATTTTCCACTGATACAGGAGGTTATGCAAGCCCATTTCGAATCCCAGCTGAGCCACCTCTTCATTTTTCCTTCTGAGGATTTGGTACCAACTTAAGGAGGGTAATCGATGAATATCATTTTCATGATAACATAATGATTATTATTTTTACTAACTTTTATTTCAATGTGCATAGCAAAGCTTGTTAGAATGGTGTGTAGGCTTTCTGATGGGAAAGCACAAGGCTACGACGATGAAGGAAATGGCTAGAAGATTGGATTGGCTGTAGCAGTGCTTTGTGTTATGTCTCATGGTTGTGGGAACTGGTCTAATTACTATTGTTTGGTTTTGTATCTAGTTTCTTTTCTCCCAATAAGGGGCTCAAGATTGTAATTGTTGAATCAATTTGTAATTTCCTTTTTCTGAGATAATAGATGAGTGCTATCCTCTAAGATAGTGATTTTCCCTTAAAAAAAATAAAAAATAAAAAAATTATGAAATTTTTTTATTATATTTGGATTTGAAGAATATTAAATTAATCATTTATGAATTCAAATGCATGATAATTGAATAAGGTATTGTTAAAAGTCTTTTTGTTTTATATTTCTTTCTATTATCCTAAAGAATTAAAAGAACACTAAATTGGTTGCTTATAGATTGAAATTTGTGATGATTGAGAAGAATATAATATTTTTTAATTTTATTTTCAATATTAACATTTATGTTTTCTAGATTTTACAGATGATAGATTATAAAGTGTAAGATTAATATAAATTTGATTGAAAAATTATAAGATATTAATTATATATATGAACATATTTTGAAATAGACAAAATTGTGGAAAATTTATTAATTTTCTAATGAAATTGAGTAATTTTGAATGTATGAATTTATAATTTTGAATAAATTATTTTTAACTCAATTAAAATATTTAAAAAAACTAAGTACTTTAAATTTATGGTAAAACTCGTGTTGAGCTTGAGCCTGATAGCCCCTCCCTTAAGAACAGTTCTATTGATAAGAAACCCCAGGCCAAAATCCTTGTTTCCTACTCTGAAGAATCCTTTGAGTCCGAGGTGTCTGATGCCAAAAAAATTGAGCTTTGCGCTGAACCTCTGCCGGATAAACATGCTAATGATGACTCCCCTGTTATTCCTAACCCTGAGAAAACTTGTCCTAATACTAGAAAAGAGCCCTCTCTGGATGTTCTGAACCTTGCCAAAACCAATTCTGAGTCCCACTTCAAACTCTTGGAATGAACTTTCATTGAAATTAATGACTTGAAAATCAAAAATTGGGCCCTTCAAAGCAAGATTGAAGAGTTGGGTGCTAAGATTGCAGAGATTGAAAAGAATGATGTGGATCACAGTAATAGAAATATAGATTCCAAGGTTGAGAACATAAGGAATACCATCAAAACCGTTGCTGAGTTAAACAACCGAATGGAAAGACACAATGCCATTATCATTAACGCGATGACTGAAAAGCTAGATAAAGCCAAGCAAGGATCTCTAGTGGTGGATCTGGAGGAAACAGAGGATAAAAGCCAGGATACGGATGCAGACATTTCCAAAAGAACCAGAGCCAATCTGAAGCGCAAGGTCCCCCCTACTTCGAAGATGATTCAAAATTTTAAAAAGGGATTCAATGATATGTAGAATCTGGAGGCAGAGACAGAGTCTGTCCTCAAGACTCTGAATTAATGGCTGGGGTTTTTGGTGCTTACTTTGATGTTCCTTTTGGTTTTACCTTTCTGGTCTTTTTCATTTGGTTGCTGCTGATCTTTTTGGTTGGACTTTTGTGTCCTCTTTTCTATTTTGTAAACGTTGTGGTTTCGGGTCCTTGTAAAACCCATTTTACCCCTTTTATCAAAAACAAATACATAATTTTAAAAATTAAACAAATAAATATTTTCGTATTTTTAAAAAATTAGTTAAATTTTTATAAATAAAGGTATATTAATGCTAGTTTTGACAAGTTAAACATAATTTCACTATTTAGTTACATCTTATTTCTATATGGAATAAAATATTGAAGACAACAAAAGGTTTTTTTATATAATTAGCCATGTCTTTTAGCTCAAATAATCAATAGCCTAGATTCGTATTGACATTTTTAAGTGAACCATAGTTTTTTGGGTAGGATTTGAAGACTACTCTTGCATCCTTAGGATGTTTCACCTAAAAGGAAAGAGATAAACCCCACTCAAAAGTCTAGGTGGTTCACTCAAATTATGAACTGTATGATGCAATTAAGACTAAATGGAATGATCAAGTGCAATTAAATGAACTATTTGACTAATTATGAATACAAAACCTATGAATTATGGAATGTTTGAAAATAAAATGTGATATGCCAGCATGAACTAAACATAAACAAATGCAAAATAGAAAGGAAGAAGGTTGGATCAGAGTGCACCTGGAATTCTAATGAAGATTCTAGAGTGTCCTGAATGTTAGCAGAAATCACTAAAAATCACTAGTGGGACTCATTTTCCACTGATTGTGAATCAGTCTTGCTTCTGATGAAAACTTTTGAGAACATGTTTCTGAGTGTCAGGATCAAGAATCTGACAAAATTTGAATTTCCAACCTTAAGGTGGGACTCATTCACCACTGATGGTGAATCAACCCACTCCCAAAATTATGTAAAATTAGGAACCAATCTTGTAGCACCAGATCTTTGGTTGTCTGCTTGTTAGGTTGATGAAGTCAAATCTGCAAAAAATGGACAAAATGTCTTCTGCAAGCTTGAAATGGGTTGTAGTTGACTTGAAACAATTTGTTGACTTCTTGTCCACTTTTCAACACCTAATAACTTGTCAAATCTACATACACAAGTCTGCCAACACACGTGCAAAGGGGGAAAATGGTTAAAGGTTAGGTTATAGGGATTTTCCTTGGTCAAATCCAACTTTGGTAATCAAACCCTTAATGAAGAAATGGAATTAAATGAACAAGGAAAGATGAATAAAAAACATGCAAATGTCCTAAACTCACAAACCTTGTTCAAGAAATCTAAATAGATATCAATGGATGCTCCAAGATACTTGATTGATGCTTGATTGAATGATGCAAAGTCCATGAATGCTTGAATTAATGAGTGAATTAGTGAACTTGATGAATGGGAGTTAAAATGAGAAGAAAAACACTTATTTATACACACTTGTGCCTTAGTAACCCACTGATACCTTATCACAGGCCAACATAAGGTGCTTTTATATAAAAACTCGATAGAAAATTTGAAATATTTTGAATTTTGAGCCAAGATGGACTCATTCGCCACCCATGGAAAATGGGTACCACCTTGGACTTGAAAGTGGGTGTTAGGAATTAAGTGACATTTAATGTTGTTTGTCGGGTTTACTTTCAAAAACATACTTAATTAAGCCTTATAAGGGCATAAAGGGGTCAAATAAAGCATAAGAAAGGTTTAAATAGTGAAATTAAGCCTAGAAAAGTATGAAATCTTGTTACAAGACTTTACAACACTTCAAAATAGGACTTGATAAATGATGAAAAGGTGATTTTTAGGTGAATTGTAATTAATAGAGTCTAGAAAAGTGTAGAAATGTTTTACAACACTTCACAACACTTTCATAAGATGTCATAATTTAAATTTTTTAAGGACTTAATGTGAATGTTTAAGCCACATTACAACATTAAATCAAATAAAAATGGACCAAAAATTGTGAAGAAAGTCCTGAAAGACCATGAAAATGTCAAGGGACCATTTTTCTATGACACATTTAGCCCCCACTTTAGTGAGAGGATGAACTTGCTTCAAATTTACACTAAAGTAGCCATGCATATCGAGAGAGGGGTCCTAATGAACTTATGTTAGCAATATGGAATGACAATGATGAAGAGGGGTGGTCAAGCCCCTAGGACGAAGATCACATGGCAAACTAAACATAAGAAAAGAGGAAAACAAATGTGAAATAGAAATAAAAGTCAAATGAAGCTTCGATCATCTATCCAACTAGTTGTGGATTAGATCTAGGTTGTTTGTGAGAAAAAAAATGCATACTCACTCTAGTGTGACATATGTCATGGTAGTCCACTGGTTGAGAAGACCCGAAAAGGTGAAGTACATACACTAGTTGGTATGAACTCACAAACAAATAGGTGGCTATGGGGAAAGTCATGCCACTGAATGGGCTTCTCGCTCAACCATATCAAAGTTATACCTCCTAATAACTTTAACAAGGAAGCACAAGGGAAAATGTTGGTCCATGCTTCATGAGACAAGGAAAGCTTTGTATGCTTAGAACTAATGAACAAAGAGGAAGGTACCATAGGCATGCACGTTGCATTATGCAAGGTGGTAAAATTGTAAAAATTCAAAAATGTAAAATGTAAAAGATGTTCAAAGGAATCTTGTTAACTTCATGCAAGGTATATCACTTAGGGAACATTGTGTCTAATGTCTCTAATAGAGGACCAATGAAAGAATAAAATATTCACAACTTAGGGGATGCAGTATGTCACATCAAGCCACTAAGAGGAATGTAATATCCTATGATAGATAACACTTATGGGGAACATGACACCCAATGTCATCCATAAAGTGACAAACACATCGTATGAAGTGACAAGGCTACACTAAGAACCAATAATGCGAATAAAATGTTTCCAATTTATGGCCCCCACTTTAAAGGAATTGCTACACAATGTTCTATGAGCAATTACTTGAAAGTAGCGAGAGAAAAATGTAAAAAGGAAAACAAGACATGAGAGCCAACTTGGAAATCCCCAATGCCAATTTATATGTTTCTAAGTTAGGATGCTTCATGTAAATGAAAAATAGAACAAAAGAAAAAGGTGTTGGAAGACTAAAATCACTGAGAGGTGGGGAGTGAATAAATGATTTATGAAAGTCACAATATTTTAAACTTTGAAACTAGAATATCAAATGACTATTGAAGAACAAACTTCACATGAACTCAAAGAATACTATATGTATTACAAATCAAATAAACATTTAATTAACAAAGACTGGCTTTATAAATTTTGCATATATATCAAAGCTTGTATCTAAACCATTTACACAAGATGCTTTGATTAATGGGATGAAATGATTGACTGATATCAACAATTTTTATGCAATTCAAGAAAATGAACCAATCACACAAAGAAACATCACATAACACCAGAATTTTGTCCCAAGTGGAAAAAACCTCTTGGGGAATAAAAAACCACTCGAAAAATCTTTCATTTATTCACTTAGAGCACCAACTCCACAATAGTCAAAAGCACCAGCGTTTACAAGATTAGAGGACCACCAACTCCTTTTAATGCATGAAAATTATAGCATCCTCTAAAAACCCTAGAAGTGCAAATTTTGCAACCCTAGAATTACAATAGAAGACTATGATTATCCTCATTAAGCACATTGAAGAATGTTGTATGACAAAATTTTCAAGAAATGTAATAATTTGAGAATCACAACAAATATTTTCAATGTAATATCTTATGTATCAAATGTTTGAAAACATCATCTTCCTCCTTTTTTGG
>VDFB02064586.1:0-21702 GCA_007258455.2 Sequoia sempervirens
CTATTTTTAGCAGTTTGGCTGTGGCGGCATCAGGAATCACTTCAGAGTTCGTCAGCATCAGACGGAACAGGAAACGGCATATTATCGGAGAAATATTAATATTTAATTATATTGATTAAATATTAATTATTTAATGTTTATATTATAAAGTTATAATTTTAAATTATAACTTAAGTGATTGCCTTGAGGGGTGCGCCCATCATCAGAAGGGGCCAGTTTCACATTTGATTTAAATTAAAATATTCAGCTGAGAACTATGGAGAATTAAAAAGATTAAAATATGAATATTTTAATGAAAACCCTATTCTTAAGGAAATCGCACTTTTCAGCCTTAAGAGGGTTTTGCATTGGGATTTGTGCCATTATGAGATTATTGAATTTGATATTGATCAATTTTTGGTCTGAGCCTGAGACTTAGGGTTTCACGTTCGATTCCTTGGAGAACGAGCCATCTCCAGCGGAAAGCAGTTCAGAGAGTGTGCAATATCACTCGATTTATTGCCTACAGAGGTTTTCTTATTTCAGAGGAAACTACAGAGCTTCAGAGGAAATTGCATCTTCAGTTATTATCAGTTATTTGCATCCGGATATCATCTAATAACCAGGGCGTACCATTTCAGAGACCTGAATACCAGTGTTTGTGAAGGCCGTACTTTCTAGTGGCTGCTTTCTGACAGGCCGTACAGATCTGACAGGCCGTACATCTTCTCTGGAGGCGTCTTTTGCACAGAGGGTGAAACGCCTTCTTATTTGGCTCCCTGTCAATCCCAGTAGTGGCGCATATCAGAGGATCATCATCTGGCATCTTCAAATTGGAGGGAAAAGGACTCATTTATTGCAGCCGTACCTTTCTGTACCTCAGCAGCAGCAAAAACCAGGTTTTTAAAATATTAAAAATTCTTCATTTAATTTGTTGTATGCATCTGGGCATCATTGTAATCCATAGAAAAGTTGAATAAAGCATACTGGCATCGATATTGTTGCATTTCCAGAGATCTTTGATTTTTAGTGAATTTATTAGCATTTATTGTCAAAATCGTACCTTCTCATTATTGCTTCAAAAACACAAAAAAACTCAAAAACCTAAAAACGTCAGAAAAACTTGAAATATCAGTCAGAGCAGTAACAGGGGGAAACCAGGGGTTTCTACAATCTTGAAGAGTTAGGCTGATAGAAAACCTCTATAATGGGATTAATCCTATCATATCTTAGGGGAGGCATCTTCTCCATTTTGGTGAGTTGCATAATCTTCAGATTCTTAATGAGCTATCTTGTTCTTGGATTCCAATAGATTTACTTGCTTCTTTCATAGTAGGGGTGCGACTACGGTGGATTATGTTTTTGTTAGCATGTCTCATATTCCCCACATTTGGGGCTCTTTGGTCTCTCATTAGCTTCCCTTTATTAATCATGTTCCTTCACTTTCATTCTTCATGTAACATTTTAGTCCATTTCCGCATCTCACTTTTCAGTGCTTTAATATTTGTTGCACCATGATTTACTTGGATTCTTGATATGCAATTCATTATGTGGCATGCCTTTCTTAGCTTTTGTATGGCTACTATTCTCTATATTGTTATGCCAAGTTATGAGTTGTTATACAATGTCCTTTGGAAACCAACCCTTTGTTCCTTTCCTTGCATGATTAACTCACTCTAAGTCACTCCATCACCATGGCTCTTGTCCCATGAATAATTGACACAATAGTGATTGTAAATCTATGAATTGATGATGGTTTCAATTTTTCCTAAGTCAATAACCATATTTCAATACCTTCTGCATGTATAAACTATTGTCTGTCTCCTTTTAAGAAAAAAAAACTATTTCTTGTACCTAGGAGACATGAGAATTATGATCATTGATGCCCCTCATCATTAGCCAAGACCTTTTGGAATACTCTCTTCTTGAGGTAAAGTCCACATTGAACCCAGGGCTTGGGTTTCATATATGAGCTGTCTTTGGATATTCTTGATTAAATTGTTCTCCAATGTTCTTTCCTTTTTTCCTTCTTTGAATTTCTTCAGGTGATATTATGTGAGCTATTCATATGCTCTACCGAAGCAACATATACAGAGGAAATTCAGGCTGAATTTCTCAAATATGTGTGGCTTTGCTTTCCTTCCCTATGAAGAGGTATTCAATAAGGTGGTTTTTTCAGGTTCCCTCTCTTTTGTTCACAACAGATTAATCATCCCATTCGTAAGTTAGGGGATAGTTCTATCCCAATCACTACAAGACTATTACGATTAGGAATACATTTGCAAAACTTCATGCCATGGTATTGGACATGAAACTTTTTAAGAACTTGGAGTATCGTAATCTCAAGGAGAGGGGCATGTAGGTTTCAAGATTTTTAGGCTATTGAAGAGGTTCCTTAATGGTCTTCTAAAAGTACTTTATGCTTTGTAGACTTTAGGAAAGCCTTTGCTTTAATTTTGATATGTATGTGCTTTTCTAAAAGCTGTAGAATATTGTTAATTTGGTTTCTTCTTTTATTGCCATCACAAGGCTCTATGGCAGATCTTGATAATTTTAGATTTTATCTAGAAGTTTCTCATTTTAGATTGTCATTTCTCTTATACACAAGACCAATTTTTTATCCAGAAGTTACTTCTCACAAATATCTATTTGGATTTTGATAGTTTAAAGTCATCAATTTCAGATTTCCTACAGTCTCTCTAATTGTTTCAAGAGAGCCACTAGAGTTGTGTCTTCTCTCTTTGTTATTAAAAAAATGCATCTTATATTATGAAATCAAACAAGATGTTTACATTAGAAGAGCTATAAGAAAGCTCTCTCTATAAAAGCAAGGAAAGAAATAACCTTTGACTATACCTCAATGGACAAAAAGTTAAAATCTCTACAAAGATCACCACTTAGGTTTGACAATCATAGCTAACTCTTGCTTGAAGATTCTTAACTTGTCCATGCTGAGTGAAGAATAATAGTCTTGAAAAGTAGTTTTATATCATGTTTTCTAGAAGAAACTCGTAGATACCAAACAGACTACGCTAGACACTATAGGTGATGCACTAAATCATTAGAAAGTTTCCTAATAGAGTTCCTTGCCAAGATAGAGGAATAGTAGAAAGGAATTGAAATTCAGCTTGAAGCCAACCCCAAAATGAGTTAGTTGTTGAATATCTCCAAAAGATGTGATAATTTGTTCCCTCTTACTTCCCTTTGCATGGAGAAACTATTGTAGAAAGGTGCATAAGGGATCATTGCTCATTTTTGTTGTATCCAAACCGTAAGAGACACTACTCAGATGTAATTTGAGTTGCATCAAGTATTGGATAAAAATTCAAGAGTTTGGCTGATACTCTCCAAGGTTGTCACCGAATCAAAATCATGAATATCAATTTGGCTCTTGGGAGTGCACTACACAACATCATACCTTACAAGTACCCAAACTTGCAAGAAGAATGAAATGGAGCAACATTTTAGGAGTTTCTTGATGCAACAGTCATCTGACCATGTACTAATGCCCTTTTTGCTGCAATTATTTTAGTCCAAAAGAATGATGAGTTTTGGAGGCTATCCATCAATTATCTAGGGCTCAATCAGGTCATTCTCTGTAATGTCTCCTTTTGGGATTGTCCTAAATCTTACCCTAGAATTACTAGATCAATGTAGTTAGGGCTATAACTTATCAATTCGACGCTTTAAGAAGATGAATCTTGATTTATGTCCTGCAACCATGTTAGATAATATTGGAATATAATTCATATAGTCAAACATATATAATAAATATCCTTATCTATCTGAACATATAATCAAACATGTATAATAATTATCCTTTTCTATTTGAACAATATAATTACACAAGGCAAACTACATCATATTCATGGAAGTTCAATCATAATTGGATGGGGAATATGATAAGTCTGCCCGAAGCTATCCATCTAAGCCCAAGAGCAGATATGTTATCCCTCTTGGCCCCAAGAGGTAGACACAGTCCTTCAACCAGGGGTGGCGTGCTTAGGGGATACACTTGTACCTGCTTTCCCTATCCATCATTATCCATCCTACTTATGATTGAAACCCCTCAAGTCTATCCAACAACCAACCCATGTAAAAGATGGGGAGAAGGTTACCGTAGGAGGCCCGTAGACATTCTCTCCCTAAGTCCAAGAGTGGATATCACCTCCTTGGCTCCCAGTGGTAGACACACAGTCATCCACCATGGAGTGGTGTACTTAGAAATAAGTCTAGTACCTGCTCAACCTATTGGCATTTCTCCCTTTCCTCCTCATGGTTGCTTGATGAGAGAAATAAATACAAACTATGACAGTAACAAAATATATCATTACATACAATAATCAAAATAGAGCACACCACAGTAGTTAGTAACACATGAAATGGCTATATACACAGCAGCAGTTGTAATAATTACTGATTCTGCCTTGATTGGCAGATAGCTTACTCAGATCTGCCTTCTAATATCCTATGATATCCGATGCTTGATTGATGCATTTATTTCTGTAGATATCCGCTGATCTTTGTATACAGAAGATATTTCTCTTTTTGGTTCGATGCCTCTCCTGTCTTTGAAATGCCTTCTTTTATACCCCCGATCGGTTGAGGATTACATCCTTTCATGTTATGCTTTTACCAATAGGCATGTCTCTTGTCATGGTTTTGACTAACCGTTGCTTTTAGGGATAATTAATCCCATTAACATTATCCCTTGCTAACTGCCGAGCCTCCCTTGGCATCATTTAATTATTGCTTTAGCAAATCGCCGCCTCTTGTATCAATAGTAATTATTTTATATTTTTCTATTTATTGGTTTTTTGCTTAGACGGGTTGTTTTTACTTAAACGGGCTATCCATTTAAGGAAGTTGCATGGAGACTCACGGTAGGGGCATGACACTCTCAAGGGTAAATTTCCTATTTTACTGCTCAACAAACATTTAGGGAACTTCGTGTAGCAATTTTTTTTCTCAAAGATTGACCTACTTTCTAGGTATCATTATAACGAGATTTGTGAAGATGGTGGGAACAAATGGTCAATTGACTATAGGCCCTTTAATTGAAATTTGGTCATATTGCAAGTTTAAACTATTTGCAGGCTCAAATTATAACTATGAAAATTAAACACCTTGAGTTTCAACACTTTCGAGCTTCGGCATAAAAAGTGTGATGTCCCCGCTCTAGTCAGTTCTCGGGAACAGTGTGCTAGCCCTTTCTTGGACCCTTGTGGGCTAGCTGGATTGGTTAGAGGGTCAGTGGTGTTTTCTGGAGGAGTTGATTGTTCTCGTTTTTAGAGCCCAGTGATTGGTTCACAGTAGGCGATAGCAGTTCAGGGGTTGATAGCTTCTGACGGCACGGGAATATTTGGAGTATTGAGCGAGTTATGAATTTTTAAGTGATTTGAGTTAATTAATTAACTTAATGCCTTTTTATAAAGTCAAATTGACTTTATACATTTTATATCACTTAAATATTCTATAAAGGTGATTTAATATTTTAATCACTTAAAATATAAAAGGGCGCTCACTTTATTTAAGTCAAACTATTGAAAGTGACTTAAATTATAATTTAAAAGATTTAAATGATGAAAGTGGCGTATCATCTTGGAAATGCGTGCCTTTTTGATATAAGGCAATTTGGCAATGAGAAACCCTATACTTGATGATTTCGACTTTGCCTTGGTTATTTTTCTTGTGCTTTCCTTTGTGATCAGGGTTTGAGCATTATTTTCCATTGGAGAACGATTCCTCTTCGATGTTGAGCACTATTGAGATTGTGAGAGATCAGTCGAATCAGTGCAGTTGAGAGCTTCATTCAGAGGTTCTACATGCTTCTAACAGTGTTTATTATTCAGTTTATATGTGTCTGCAATAAGGAAGGGGGTTTCTACACTTGAGGTGTCCTCTTCAGCAATTCCACAGCTTCCATCTTTGGCTCTTTAGCATTCTTCTTGGGCCATACTTTTGCATTGATAAATGTGCCTATTTTGGGAAGGCGTGTGAAGGAACTAGTTGAAACGCCTTTCTCTTGGCTTCCCTTTGTGACCCTTTCTTGGCGTCTACCTCTCTCAGGGGATTGTATCCTGTTTTGGAGTGGGAGAAGTTAGATCTGGAGCTCTGGCGAGTTTTTTTGTCAGTTTTCATCAATTCCGGCTGGCAAACTGAGAAACTTCTTTATTTAATTATTCTGGAGCATTTCGGGTATGTGATTCATTTGTAATCTCATTGTATGTATTACAGAATAACATCTATTACATCTGTTGCTCAGAATATGTCTATATTGCATTTTTATAAGCTTTAATATGATGCACACCTTCTCTTCTGTCTACAAACATTCTCTAAAAAACTAAGTAAAACACAAATAGACTTAAGAAAAATACAGGGGTTTAGTAGTGAGCCAGCAGGGCTCATCACAAAAAGGAATGAAAGGATATTAATCTGTGAAAAATAAAATTACAGCCTATAGGTTGTCTGAACTTACAATATGTAATATGTATTATGAACAAAATTACAAAAATTCATATAATTTCCACAAATTTGCAGGGCATTTAAACTTGTAATATGTAATTGTATTGTGAACAAATTTACAAAAATTCATATAAACTTGCAAGTCATTTGTATTTTTTGATTTCAAGCAAAAAAAGTCATAAACCATGTCGCCAAATGTGTGCCATAAAATGAAAAAAAAAAATCGATTTGCATACCGCTTGAATCATGTGCTCTAAATTGCTAATCATGTGCCGTCAACACCAATAGTGCGGTGCTCAAAATGCAATCATAAAGTTCTTAATAGTGGGTGAAAAAAAGAATTTATGGTCGACTTGGTCAAGTTTTTGAAAAAATTGTTGGAAAGTTTTATGGCAAGTAACAGGCTAGGGTTTCTAACTCACGAGTACTCTAAGTTTTACAACTATGGGTACAATGACCAAAAGGCTTGGAGTTAAACATAGACGTGTACCTGATATGAAGGATTTCTAGGCTGATCATATTTATGAATATGAAGCTCATAGAAAGAAAAATAGTCACATGACCTTGGTTTAGTTAACAATTTACATGTTAGAATAGGTACTATAAGATCTAAGTGATTTAGAAGAACAGATTTTATCTCTTTGTTTCGCTTAATCAAGGGGAACCATATAGACCTTGGCACTAGTCAATTGGATTGTCAATAATGACATTAACAATCCCTTGATACTTGGCCTCAACGGAGGATAGAGTAGTAGCAGATTGTTTTTTGCTTGACTGTAAGAGACTAGGTGTCTCTTAACTTCTGGAAACTTATGCTGAATAACTAGGGTTTGTAATTTTTTATAAATTTTCTCAATTATTACCAGGCAAGAAATATGCATGCGAGAAATTAACAATTTCTGAAAGATAACATGCAAAGATATACAACTGAAAACAAAGATAAATGCTGGAAATCAAAGCTTTACTGATATTGCATTATTCTTGAAAACTTTACAAAGAAGATACCCGGAAACAATCTTTTGAACTTGAAAGATGCTGAAACCCTTATTCAAAATCTCTCCTGCAAGACTGAAGCAATAAATCTGATGAAGCATAGACTTGACTTCTGGATGAAGCCAACAGTGAGCACCTTCAGCTGATATTCCACAACCTCAGAATGCTGATACAATGGAGAGTCTTCGTTCTCCAAAGCCGATACGCTGGTAGAAACCCTTAGGCTCCCTTCCCCAAACGCCAATGAGAAATTATCAAACAAATATCCAATAATCAATTTTGAATATCTCCAAATGAGCCCCTTAAGATTCTTTTATACTTTTCCTGGAGGAGCTCATACACTTTTCTCAACAATGTGGGATAAAAGATAATAGGCCAATCCCCTCCAATTTGCCTTTTAAATCATTTTAAAATAATATAATGTTTGCACTTTGGAATATTAAAATATGTTCCTGAAATTGGCGCCCAAGTAATTAATTAAAATGGCTCCCTTTTAATGATGAATGGACCCTCAAGTCATAAAGTGCAAATATAATGTTATAATATAATATTAAAATATTAATTATTATTAAAGTCACCTTTAATAATAATTAAACGTTATAACTTAGGCAAAACTCCTTATTTCACCAACTCAATTGAATTTGGGAATCGACACTGCCAACATGTGAACTTTAGGTGCCCTGCTATAAATAGAATTGCTTGCCGGCTGACTTACTATAAATAGTAAGTATGTGAAACTAAGTCAATTGAAGGCTAAGCTTGAACCCACACAAGACGCTGAAGGAGAAATTCCTCTGATCACCGCCAAAAGAGACCCTCTAACCAGACATATTAGCCTACGAGGGCTAGGAATAGGCTAAATCCCCGGAACTCTGATGCTCGCAAAATTGGGGACATTACATTGACCAACAAATGGGACTCGAACCAAGAGAGAAGCTGCAACTTGAATTGGGCTTGCGAGCTTGAGAATTGCTTGCTCAATCTCAATCTGTGTAGCCCACCAAATCAATATCAATGCCCACTGCATAGTGAATCCCAAAATTTTGAGTACCTTGAATGTAAGGGAGAATTTGCTTGACTACCTTTTAGTTCAGCTCATAGGGCTCCTATATAAACTGAAAGACCATGCCCACAATAAATGGAATATGAGACTTGTGTGAGTCAAGTAAATGAGGCTCCCAACAAGTTGTTGATACAGGGTATCATCAACCAAAAGTGAAGAGTGCTAAGCCTCAAGTTTGACTCTAGAAAGAAAGGGCATCAAAGCAGGCTTACAATTAGCCATGTGAAACCATGCGATCGAATCAAGAGCATACTTGGATTGTGCATTGGTGATCCTTGAAATTGATTGAGCTATTTCAATCCCGAGAAAATAATGCAACAGCCAAGTTGGTCATAAAAAAATTGTCATGAAGGGCAATTCTCACATGGGCAAGAGTCAAACACTAGCCCCCAACACAAACACATTTATCAACTTAACATGAGAATTAGGTATACAATTGAAAACCATAAGCTTGGATGTATAATGAAGAAATGTAAGCTTGTATGCTAATGAAAAATATTCATGAGTGAATATGCTTTAAATTATCCATGATTGAACAAAACAAACCCATTACATTGATAAGGCTTGCTCAAATACACTTTGAGAGAATTTTATAGATCCTCTCGACTAACTAGTCAATGCAACACTAGATTAGCAAGTGTAATCTTAGAAATACACACAATGTGTCTATTCCTTAAATAAGTTTAGACAATCATGAAGACATTCCCAACACAAAGAGTTTTCTACATTTAAGACCTTCGGTCAACTGACAAAACATGATTCCATGAGACTAACTAGAACATGACTTGTAAGAATTGATGCCTTGATTATATTTGATCAAGAGACAAGTTTTAAAAGGGCCAAGTCTAAGGCCAATTAACCCTCCTAATTATAACAGAAAATTACATATATAAAACCCAACATATATATAGCCCCAAGGGCTTATAGGATTTTTCCATATGACACAATCATAGGATGTAGCAAGGTAAACCAACTCCCAGTCATTGCAATTGAATCACTAGTGATAGGAGCATGTGATCAAATTCAATTTTGCTTTGGTAAGGATGTCCTCAATATTAGCTTCTGCAAGAATGAGGTGCAAGACAGGGCAAACATTCCTCATTTTCATCCACTTGCATACATCTCCCTTGCAACAAACTCTTTGAATTCATTCAATTGAATTATGATGCGTAGGCACAAAGATCTGATTTTGTTGCATACCCCCTAACTCCACATGCAAACACCCACCTAAAGGATCTGGATTTGCTCCTGTAATTGGCTGCCATGTGGCAAGATCATCACCATGGCTATATGACCACCATACCAAGCCTAGGAAAATCTATTATCTCTAGAGTCCCAACAACCCTCTTGCATATTTGTCTTCTCAATTTCTTTGCAAAAGCTTGAATTTGGTTAGAGATCCACAACAAAGAAGATGCTAAAGCATTGCAAAGTAGATCAATGATTTGCATAGAGCCATGTGGACTCAAGAAGCAGAATTATAATCACTTTGGAGGATGTAGCAGTCTGTCTCATACAACACAATAAATACTTTGGTTTTGAACATTAAAGTAAATAATTGCATTTCCATAAAAATAGGGATGTAATTTTTTTTCCTTTTCTAACATCATTTATTGCACATTTCATAAATGAAAGAATAAAACATTTTGAATCTGAAATAATATTACATTTCAACTTGTAAAAGAAATACATCTTTCCAATACAATTTTCATACATGAATAACAATCAAGTAATCAAATTTACAATTTACAATTCAGTTTAAAGGTCAAGTCTTACATACTGGATAAATCTTCTGTTTCACAAGCCTCGACGTTGTCGTTTGCAAGAGGGAGAGCATCACCCGAGTGCTTTACCTCCAACCATAGATCGGCGGTCCCCCGCACACTTCCAATTGGAAGTGGCCCCACCCTTCAACGAAGAGTAAACACTAAGGAACCCCTAGTATGCCATTTGAGGCTCTAGTGTTGTGTCCTACATAATCAATACGGTCATACAACTATAGACTTCTCTAACTAAGTATGACACTACTGATTGGTTATGCAATTCTGGATCATAGTGAACCGACAAGTGCAAGCAGAGACTTTTGCACTACTTTGGCCAAAGTTTGAAAATAATTCAACCACTTCCTTAAAAAGTGGAGTCGTATGTTCACCCACCTCTAACTCGACTTGGAAACCTTCAAGACCTAAGGTTTAACTCAAATTAACCATTTGACCAATTGGTTAGACATTTCAAAAGATTTTATTCATTTCGTGATGACTCTCTAAGGCAGTACATGATTGGGTTGGTTAAGTTCTCTGACTTCGAACACCCATGTTACGTTCTCATAACATCTTGGGTCTTAGCTACTACCACTTGTTCAAGTCCTTTATATGAACCAAGAGAGTGAACTACTCTCCAATTTAATGTATATTTAGACATACTGATGACACAACGTCATCGACTTGAAACTAAAAATCTCAAGTTTAAAAGTAATGACAAGTCAAATAAATAATAATATATAATTTTAAACATAACTAGAAGTACTCTTCTTCTAATAATGTCTCATACTTTCCAATGAGTTTCCATAAAGTTCTGTATTTAATAACACATTGATATTTGTGATAACAAAACAATATGATTTCCAATTTGTTTGTTTAAAGGAAAACTGAGTTCATGAGTTTGAAACTCCTCCATAATTTCAGTTTTAAAAGTTGGTTATACACAAATCGCACAGCTTATATATTGAAGTATATATATATACGTAACTCATTGTATTCTAATAAGAACATATTTAAATATACCATTTCTTATATCAAACTGGAAATAAAATTTCCTTTGATAAATAAATAATTTATACAAGTTTCTACAACTGAAACTATGTCTCTTCTTTGCTGTTCTAAAGTGTTTGAAGAAGGTAAATTATAAACTCTTACAAAAACTGTATGTACTCAGACCATATATTGGCTGGTTATCATTTGAATATTCTTCGCAATATAATAACTATATCTTTAACATTTGATGACATAAGCTTCAGATTTAAACAACAGTTTTTTAATCATAAAAATCAAAGCATACTTATAGTATAATTTATATGCCTGTAAAACTTTTGCTTCTGCACTTAGGCTCCACAAATCTCAGCTTGCTTGAACTCTTTTTGTGGAGAAGTAACTGGTTGTAACTCTCTCTGGTTTTGAACAGAGAAAGAGAAGAATAGAATTCTTCTCACTGCTGCTGCCTCAAGCTAATAAAAAGATATACAATAATACCAGACAACAAGATAACTGGTCTTTTCTTCCCAACTCTAATCGCAGCTCTGCAAGTCTTTAATGCATATATCTAAATGTAATAAACCAGCACTTAGAAAAGAGTTTCAAATTCCAAATCAAACTGCTCTCTTCTCTCTTCCAGTAAGCCAGTCGTGTCTTCTCCAAAATGAGACGTCGTAGTATGAAAAGCAAAGAAAGAATAAAACTCTCTTCCCCAACTCATACCCCAGCTTGTGAATGAAATAATTATGCAAAATGAAAAACTATCCCTCTAAGTCACGCCCTCCAGCACTAACTGTAAGAACCCTGGTGGTTCTCAACCCGAAACCCTGACTGAGATTTTTCGTTTTGCAAGATTTGTATTTTTTGTGTTTTTGAGGTTTTTGAAGAACAAATAGAAAAACTGCGATTTTCTCAATAAATGCTTATAAAATTCGTAATAAATTAAAATGCAAAGAATAAGCTCAGATCTTGTTCATTTATCATAGGCGCATCATTTTATTAAAGATTCAGAGCATTTACAAATAAGAAATATGAGATATGAATAAAATATAAATTTATTTCATGAAACCTGGTTTTCCCTTGCAGCCGCCTGAAGCAGTGATAAAAAGGTACAGCTGAATGAAATACTGAGTCTCTGGTCCCTGAAAATCAATGCTGAACCTCTGAAAACCCAAGGCGCACCCCAAACTGATGAATAAAGCTGAGTTCTGAGGGTTTCCACTGGCAAAATGGAGAAGTACGGCTTGCTGGTACAGAAAAGTACGGCCCCCAGCAGCAGCAATAAATGAAGTACGGACTCAATGAAGAATGCCAGATCTCTGATAAAAAACTCTCTCTGATAGGTCGCCTTTATTAACTGATGATATTCTCTGAATCTCCTTCTGAAATCTAATCAATATGCTCAACTGCAACTTCTGAATGAAGTCACCCAGATGCAAGCTTCAACTGGTATTTCACAGTCTCAGTTTGCCAATCTCTGAAGAGGTATCGTTCTCCAGAAATGAATCGCCTGCTGAAACCCTAGGGTTTTGCAAACTCCAATGCTCAGAGCAAATACGACAAAAGTTGAATAACATAACATAATGGTTCGATTTGTCCTTTCTGAGAATATATACTTCCTTTGAGAAATTCGACCCACAGCTCTTTTTAATAATCATTTAATAAAATGATTAATTAATGCGCTTTTAACTTAGGAGAAAAACATTTAATAATTGGCGCCTCATTTAATGAATAATAAATATTCATTATATCAAATATTAACTCCTTATTATAAAGTATAATAAATACTTTATAATATGCCAATTTAATTAAATATTTAAATATTTTAATAAAGTGACTTTAGAATAAAGTCAAAATATTAATTATTCAATAATCATCAAATACTCCTTATTTCTCCATCAGATCATCAAATCGAAGAACTGGGTCGACTCTGAGCTGAATAGTTGAACCAGGTGCCCTGCCCAAAATAGCAGCTTCCGCCTGACCTAACTTTCTAAAAATAGAAAGTTTCTAAAGAATCCACTCTGGAAGATTCTGCGAAGGCCCAACCTGAAACAACTGCAATACTGGAGCTACCAACGCTGAGTAACTGCCACAGATGATCCTCTGCACACATCTGTCAGCCTACGAGGATCGAAATAATAGGCTAACCTCGTCACCAGCTGCGCAGACTAGGATGGGGACATCACACTAACTGATAGCATTGAATTACAACTGAAAATAAATAATACATGGCGCCCATAATGCATTTAACAACCCATACATACAGGGGCAACTCTGTAAGATGCTTGCTTAGGACAGACAAGTTAAGCACCTCCAAAGCAGAATTTAAATAATCAAATTACTGTAGTTCACTAGCCTAGAAATGATTACAGACAACAATCACAGAAAATAAGCAACAACAAACAACATACGAATTTATGAAGAAACTAGTGTCGTATATAAATGCCAGTAAAAGCTTAGCAATCAAGTCACCACATAATCGCTACTGGATGATATTGCATCAATTGTCGTTTATAACACCCAGTACTCGCATGAGTCATGAGAGGACCTGTTCACTGTATAGCGGTTGGCCTCCAAATGTTACAATCAGTAGCATAGACACCAGAATTGCCGTCAATCGAATTTAGGAGCCACGATGCCCACAGACGTGGCTTCCCTGTAGTCACGATGAATGACCAATGTTATGCTACGATGCAGGCAATTCGAGTTGGCTCAGAAAGTCTCCCTTTGACGAGATTATACACCTTATCTCTGCCCAGGCCTAAATATCCTTGACCGCTGGCAATTGATACTGTTCGACTCACGATGGAGATTGCTCCGTGTGAAGTCAATGCTAATAGTGATCCAGCGTAGATGATCCGTCCTTGAATTCTCTTGTGAAGAAGTTTACGGAGAGAATGGGCGCCTACACAATGACTATCGCTGTTTCTCTGGATATCCACGAACTTGGTTATGTCTTCGGAAATCTGCTGTGTCCCCTTGTGCCCTCGGGTGAGTCCAAATGTGTTTGCTACAACCTGTGCTAGCTCATGATTGGGACCTGGATAGTGAATCACTTGTAGTGCAAAGGTATTGAAGGCCCAGATCGCTCCTGGCACACACTAGATTTGTCCACCTGTAATAGCAGCTACAATTACGATAGGGATAAATGGCAAAAATGAATGGATGAATGCAATGAAAGAACGAAGACACAAGTTCTGGAAGGGGTTTCATCCTACTAGACCGTTGGCTAGCTACGTGGTCCAATTCCTATGCCTTCATTCCATGATCCTCCAAGGTGGAAGACCCAACATAAATACCATTGCCAACCAACATGTTAGCCAATCAAATAAATTTCAAATAATAACCTTTAGTCCCAACTGGAAGGAAGTTGGCTAGATGAGATATTAAATTTAAATATCTTTTTTTTTTGGTAACCTAGGGGTGTCCCCACAGCTCAGCCCAATGCGTTAGTTGAGGAGAGACTAGTACCCTAGGGATGCATGCAATAGCCCGCAAACCACATGCATCGGGTAAGCCCAGGCCTCGGAGTCGAACCCGAAACCAATGGGGAGCAAACCCATGGCCCAAGCCAACTCCGCTACTTGTGTGTAATGTCCCCAATTTCACAAGCATCAGAGTTCGGTGGATTTAGCCTATTCCTGGCCCTCGTAGGCTAATATGTCTGGTTAGAGGGTCCCTTTTGGCAGTGATTAGTGGTTTTTCTCCTTCAGCGCCTCGTGTGGGTTCAAGCTTAGCCTTCGGTTGACTTAGTTTCACATACTTACTATTTATAGTAAGTCACTGTTTAGGGTTTCTATTTTTAGATGGGCATCCGATCACATGGAGAACAGGGTGAGTCGACCCCTAGTTCAGATGGCATAGCAATCAGACAAGTATTTCAAAAGATATTAAAGTTTAAGTGGCTTAAGTGATTTATTTAAATATTTTAATGTTATTATAAAGTTATAAAGTAACTTTATAATAATAAAGTCACTTTAATAATTTAAAGTGGGAATATATCTTTTATCCCACATTGGCCAGGAAAGTGTTTGAGCTCTCACAAGAAAAGAATAAAAAGGGACTTAAGAGCTCATTCTCATTAACTAGGATTTGATATTTGTCATATGATTTCTCTTTGGCGCTTGGAGAAGGGAGCCCTAGGGTTTTCTGCCAGCGTATCAGCATTGGAGAGCGTAGCTGCTTCATTGCGACAGCATTCTGAGGTTGTGAAATATCAGCTGAAGGTGCTCACTGTTGGCTTCACCCAGAGGCCAAGTTTGTGTTTCATCGGATTTTCAGAAGAGTTCCAGAATAAGGGTTTCAGCACCTTTTCAATATCAGAATATTGTATTCCGGGCATGCCCTATTGTAAAAGTTTTCAAAGTAAATCAATAAAGTTATCCATTTGCTGCAGTAGGGTTTAATAATTTCATTTCAGTATTTTATTTTTATGCCTGGCTGCTTTATAAAAAATACACAAAAGGGCAAATATACAGAAAAAACACAAACAGATTCAAAAACCCTCATCAGAGGTACAAAGTCTCAGAAGTGAGTGTTAATGATATTTCAGCTTCAGGTGATCCTTCCAGCTCAGTTCAAACGAAGAAAACATAAATTAAATGATAGCTCTTTAGCTATTTAATTTATATGCGATTTTGTGTTGTCAAATATATTTAATGAGGAGGTGCAAATGATATGAGACCGACCTCATTCGTATTATTTAAGATTCTCTCTTTGTGGCCGACTTCATTCTAGAAGATAATTTGTCTTATCTTGGCCGACTTGTTATTTACTTTATTCAAATTGTAAATTATGGTTGAGGCCGACCTTGTTCCTCAAGAGATGCAATCTCTCATAGTATTGTATATATAGAAGTTCAATTGTTCACTCCTCACGCAGATCATCATCCAGTGTGAAGTATCATTCCATGCTATTGCGAACTTATTAATAGCAGATTGTGAAGAACAGAGATTACGAATATTGCCAGGTGCGATTTCTGTAAGTCCGTATTCTGTCAAGGGTGAATATTGTCAAGTACGAACTCTGTCAAGTGCGAATCCCATCAGGTACTTCAAGATCAGATTGCGAATTAATTTAAGGTCAGGTTGCGAACTTTTCTAGAACAGATTTGAATTGCCAGTTTGCTATCTGTTATTGCATCTTGATCACGTGCTGAATATTGGTCTTGTGTTAGACCTCATTGTAAAGAGAATTATTGCCACTGTTCTTAAATATAAGAGAGATCTTTGTTGCTGGGTTTTTCTCCCTCAAGAGGAGGGTTTTCCCAGGGTATCTGCTGTGTTATTTTGTCTGATTTTGAATTAATTTTCTGTACACATAATCTGTTCACTTAAAATTTACATGGTATCAGAGCGGGTTTGAGTGGATTGTGATCAGATTATTGCTAATCAGCTTACCCTATTGTCAAGATGGTGAATGGTTTGAAGGTTGAAGATAGACTCGAAGGTGCATCCAACTTCACATCATGGAGATTCAGGATCATGCTTACTTGCGTGAAAATGATTTGGGTGAGTTCGTAGAGTCTAGCATTTCTGAACCTGAGGAGGAAGAAGAAAAGTTGCAGTGGCTGAAGAAAGACATTAAAGCAATGAAGATTTTGGTTGACTCTGTCAAGGATCATATTGTTCCTATCATCTCTAAGTTGAAGACAGCAAGAGATATGCTCAAGACCTTGGAAGAGATGGACGAAGTCAACAATACCAGCCGAGCTCTTGCACTAAAGCATCAATTGCATCATGTGAAGATGTCAAAGGGAGAATCTGTTACTGCATACTTCATGAGGATTTCAAATTTGAGAGATCAGCTCTCAACGATTGGGTATATGGTTGATGACAAGGATTTAACCATGCTCGCTCTCAATGGGCTACCTTTGTCATAGGAATCCTTCATCCAAGGAATCAGTGCAAGGTCAAAATTGCCTAAGTTTGATCGTCTCAGATCTGATTGCATTCAAGAGGAATCAAGGTTGATGGCAAGAGGCATTGGTCAAAGTTCAAAGAATGAAGATATTCATGTTCTTGCCTCCCATACTTCAAAGAAGAAAGGAAAAGATGGAAGGAAAGGATTCTTCAAAAGGAATAGGGACAAAGGAAATGATGATGCACCTCCATCTAAGAAGAAGAGGGATATGTCCAAGATTCAATGTTTTAGGTGTGACAAGTTTGGGCACTTCGCCAAGTATTGTCCAACTAGACCTAAGCAACAGGCCACTGTTGCAGATGTTGATGAGTCAAAAGGATTCAAGTGAATATTTGTTCTATTCAGCTTTATCAAGCAGTGTACCTTCCGACACCAACACTTGGATAATCGACAGTGGTGCTTCACGTCATATTACCGGCTTTAAGGAGCACTTGTCAAGTTTGGTGGAAAAGGAGTCTTCTGAACAAGTCATCATTGGAGATGATGCGAGCTACTCCGTGAAAGGAATTGGGACCTCTACACTTCACTTGGATTCCAGCATATCACTTCAATTGGGTAATGTTCTTTATGTTCCTGGAATCAAGCACAATCTTATCTCTATTTCAGCTTTGGAAGATAAAGGATATCAAGTTGCCTTCTCCAAAGGCAAAGTTCTAGTTTGGATGGAAAGCTCTAGCTTCAAGAATGCTCAAGTAATTGGAGTTAGACATGATAACCTCTACAAGGTTTGCACACATTCTTTACAAGCTTTGGTTTATGACTCCTCAAGTCTTTGTGATCTTTGGCATCGGAGATTGGCTCACTTGCACTTCCGAGCCCTACCTATCATGGAGAAGATGGTGACGGGTCTTCCTAAGTTCACTCAAGAGCACGAAGGTACTTGCAAGGGCTGCGCATTAGGTAAGAATATAAAAGCCCCCTTTCATAGTAGAGAAAATAGATCTAAGTGTATTTTAGAGCTTATTCATTCTGATTTATGTGGTCCTATGTCTGTTCCTTCTTCGAGTGGTTTCTTGTATTATGTTCTTTTCATTGATGATCACTCTAGGAAGACTTGGATTTATTTTTTGAAAACTAAAGAGTCTGAGGAAGTGTTGGATAGGTTTAAAGAATTTAAAGCCTTGGTAGAAAACATTTCTGGTAAAAGAATAAAAGTCCTTAGATCTGACAATGGTGGAGAATACACCTATGGTAGTTTTTTGGAATTTTTGTATTGATGCAGGGATTAAGAGGGAGTTCTGTGTTCCCTATAATCCTCAACAAAACGGTGTTGCAAAAGAAAGAACAGAACGATTGTGGAAGCAGCGAAGGCCATGATCCATGATCAAGATTTACAAACATTCCTATGGGTAGAAGCATCCAGGACAGCTGTGTATGTTCAGAATAGAAGTCCTCATAAGATCTTGGAGAATATGACCCCAGAAGAAGCCTTTATTGGGAAGAAGCCTGAAGTCAGTCATTTGAGGATCTTTGGAAGTCCTGTTTATATTCATGTTCCCAAGGAAAAGAGAACCAAGTTGGAGCCTTCTGGCAAGAAGGGAATATTTGTGGGCTACAGTGAGACATCAAAAGCCTACAGAATCTACATTCCAGGACAAAAGTTGATCGAGATCAGTAGGGATGTCACTTTCGAGGAAGATGTTGCATTTAGAAGATCCAGAGGGATTCATATGGAGATTGATAATGAAGAGTCTCCTCAGGATATGGAAGTTGACCATACTCCTGAGATTCAGAGGGAGACTTCAGAACCAAAAGAAGATATTGATCCTATTGAACCCTTGGAACCTACTGATGGGCCTACTGACATTGTTATTGAGAGAAAGAGACCTCTATGGGCCAGGCGTACTATGCATGAGGCTGAAAGTTTTGCAGCTCCTAGAGGCACATTCAGAGAAAGCAAAAGGCCACATAAGTTCTCCAGTTATGTTGCCTTGATGAGTCAGATTATAGAATCCGAGCCTACCTGTGTTGAGGAAGCATCTAGTCTTCAAGTTTGGAGAGATGCTATGACAGAGGAGTATCAATCAATTCTTAAGAATGATGTTTGGGATATTGTTCCTAGACCCGAGGGCAAGTCTGTGGTTTCTTCTAAATGGCTATTCAAGATTAAGCATGCTGCAGATGGAAGCATTGAGAAGTACAAGGCAAGATTTGTAGCTCGTGGGTTCTCCCAGAAAGAGGGAGTTGATTATGATGAGACATTTGCTCCTGTTGCTCGCTACACTTCAGTCAGAACCATCATTGCTATTGCTGCATCTAGAGGATGGAAGATTCACCAGATGGATGTGAAGACAGCCTTTCTCAATGGTGATTGAGGAAGAGGTTTATATAGAGCAACCTGATGGATTTGAGATTCATGGGAAGGAGTCTCATGTTTGCAAGCTGAAGAAGGCCTTGTATGGTCTTAAGCAGGCTCCTCGTGCATGGTACGAAAGGATTGATCGGTACCTATCAAGCTTGGGTTTCTTGAAGAATGATGCTGATTCAAATCTCTACTTCAAGGTAATCAATGGTGATGCATTAATTTTGGTTTTATATGTTGACTATTTGATCCTTACTGGAGAAGATCACCTGATTCTTGAATGTAATGTGATGTCCCCATCC
Organism: Sequoia sempervirens; assembly: GCA_007258455.2. Taxonomy (NCBI): domain Eukaryota; kingdom Viridiplantae; phylum Streptophyta; class Pinopsida; order Cupressales; family Cupressaceae; genus Sequoia; species Sequoia sempervirens. Next base: position 19,780 of record VDFB02064586.1, read on the forward strand.
TAGTCAGCACAGCTGGATATGTGGTTAGCCTATCATCCTGGTCCTCGTAGGCTGACAGATATGTGTAGAGGATCAATTGAGGCAGTTACCCGGTGTTCAGGAGCTTCAGTTTTGTAGTTGTTTCAGGTTGGGCCTTCGCAGAATCCTTCAGAGTGGTTTTTCAGAGACTTGCTATTTTTAGAAAGTCGGATAGGCGAAAGCTGCTATTTTGGGCAGGGCCCCTGGTTCAGCTGTTTAGCTCAGTTTCGACCCAGTTCATCAGTGTGTTGGTCAGATGGAGAAATAACGGAGTATTTAATGGTTTATTAAATAATTAATATTTTTGACTTTATATTAAAGTCACTTTATTAATTTATTTAAATATTAATGTTTTGGCGTATTATAAAGTATTTCTAATACTTTATAATAAAGTGGAATAATTAAATAATGAATAAGGATTTATTCATTAATGATGAGGGGCGCCAATTATTAAATATTTCTCCTAAGTCCAAACAGGCAAATTTAATCATTTATTTAAATGATTATAAAAAAGAGGGTTTGGTCGAATTTCTCAAGAGAGGTATATATTGACTGCCAAAGACAAATCGAACTCTTATGTGATGATTATTCAATTTGTCTTCTTTTTGCTCTGAGCATTGAAGTTTGCAAAACCTAGGGTTTCAGCAGACGATTGATTTTGAAGAACGATACCTCTTCAAGATCTGGCATACTGAGACTGTGCAATACCAGTTGAAGATTGTCTACTTGGTGACTTCACACAGAAGTTGCAGTTGAACATATTGGATCGATTTCAGGAAGGATCTACAGAGTTTCTTCATCAGTTAACTGGGGCGACCTATCAGAGATTGTCTTCACAGAGATCTGGCATCTTATTCATTGGGCCGTACTATATTTATTGCTGCTGCTGGTACAGGCCGTACTACTGCTGGAAGGCCATACTTTTCATTTGCAAGTGAAACGCCTTCAGTTCTCAGCTTCTGTCAGTGGGATCTGGTGCGCCTAGGGTCTACAGAGCTCCAACATCGATTTCAGAGCCTGAGGATTCATTCTTTGCTTCAGCCGTACTTTCCTTCTTGTTTTTCTGACACCTGCAAGTCTACAGGTTCTTTCCAAATAAAATATTGTTTTATCTCTCTGTAGTCGATTTCTTTTGTCATTTGAGTTCTGGAAGTTAATAGATATATGCGCCTTCATCTGGAGATCAATATTGATGCATAGTTATTATTTATATATTTTTTATGAATTTTTAAAGCCTTCTAGAGCAAAATTGCAATTTACTGTTTTATTGCAAAAATCCTCAAAAACACAAAAAAAATACAAAAACAAACAAAATCAGTATATTCCGTCAAGGGTTTGGGTTGAGAGACACCTGGTCTCTTACATGTAAGAAGGAATTGACTTCTGAATTTGAGATGAAGGACCTTGGGCTCATGCATTACTTCCTTGGCTTAGAAGTCTGGCAGAAACCAAATGGAATGATTCTAAGTCAAGGGAAGTACACCATTGATATACTTAAGAGATTTGGCATGATGGATTGCAAATCCATGTCTACACCTATGGAGACCAATCTACATAAATTGAAGGTGGCTGCAGCTAGTTCAGATTTGGTGGATCCTACATTGTACAGACAGCTGATTGGATCCTTGATGTATCTAGTTAACACTAGACCTGATATTTGCTATGCAGTGAGTGCACTTAGCCAGTTTATGTGTGATCCGAGACAGATACATCTTGTTGTAGCTAAACATATCCTGAGATACTTGCGTGGCACAGTTGGATATGGGTTGAGGTATACTTCAGATGCAGACTTGGAGTTACATGGTTTCACTGATTCTGATTGGGCAGGTTGTGTCACAGATCGGAAGAGCACCTCTGGTTGTTGCTTCAGTTTGGGTTTTGCTATGATTTCCTGGTGCAGCAGGA
>VDFB02064587.1:0-20758 GCA_007258455.2 Sequoia sempervirens
GGTGTTTTCTATTGAAATAAGAGAGAAAAACCGAGATTGCTCTTGAATTAAAATATAGTCATTCACATTACTCTAAAATCTATTACATGGTATTGGCTTTATAAAGCCATTATTCCCGTATAAAACTAGTTATAGGAAATAACTTCCAAAACCAATATATTTATTAAATTAACAATAGTATGTTAATTTATTTATTTAACTATTTTATGTCATGTACTAAATTCTAACACCCCCCCTTAGTATTGACATAGAGAAAAGATAGAAATTATAAACCCTAACTACTCAAAACAAATTTCCAAATCACCCCTTCCACTCTGATTTGAGGCTAGTTTTTTTGAGTCTAGCATATATTTGACAATGAGCACTCCCAGCGAAAAAGATACGGTGATGGCTTCCAACATCAAGAATAATTGCAAGTAATCATAAAGACTCCCTCCAGACATATATTAATTGCCGGACTTCTCTGTGATAAATGAGTGGCTTGCCTAATATAGGAACCACATCTGTGAATATGCCCATTTCATTCTCACAAACTCCTTATCTGCGACAATCGTCTTTATGACTGCCAATCCCACAATGCTCGCAATTGTTGCCACGACCCCTCCATGCAATGTATTATATCTGTTCGTGATGCGAGGCCTAACGACAAGGGTGGAAATGACAAGGCCGACATCAACACGATCGACTGTCAAATGACGAAGAATCAACGCCTGTTTGAAGCCTTCGTCATGAGATTCAGGCGAAACAAAAATAACTAAACACATGTCATCCATGCATTTAATGGCTACAAAATGGAATGGTGCATTGGGGTCGACGTCTACTCGAGATAGGATGAGATCCATTGCATTTGCTTCCTACATCCCGATTCATTATAATCGTTTGGTACTTGGCTGGGGAAGCCTCTACTATGGCTCGCCCCCATTTTTTACAACTACTAATTCATTTTCAAGCTTCTTGTAAATACACTTCTGCAACAGATTGGGGGAAATATAAATCTTAATTTTTGTTTTTTAATTTTCTAGTTTTTGAAAATGAACATGAACAAAATGGAGGAAAAACAATGGAAGGAGTGACCAAGATGGAAAGAGAGAAAAAATGCAAATGAGTGATGAATGTCACATATTTGCACGTGGTCTGCACTGCTCCTCTATTGACAAAATGCAAGAATGGTGGACAAACATCAATGGCTGTTACATGTGGTTTGCACTGCTTGGCCCTTGAATGAACCGCTTTGGATGAAGACAAACGAATGGAAGGCAAACAGAGAGGTCAATCAAACCTGCTCTGATACCATATTGAAATGAGAGAAAAACTGAGATTGCTCTTGAATTAAAATATAGTCATTCACATTACTCTAAAATCTATTACATAGTATTGGCTTTATAAATCCATTATTCCTGTATAAAACTAGTTATGGGAATATAACTTCCAAAACCAATTCATTTATTAAATTAACAATAGCATGCTAATTTATTTATTTAACTATTTTATGTCATTTACTAAATTCTAACATTTTCATCCATTCTTGTCTTCTTGTTTAATAATTTTGAGCTGCACAATAAGTTTGAGCATAGAGGTCGAGTAGTTAATATTGAGCCACATACTTGGGAAGAGTAGAAGCTTGACCAGACCACCACATTCTTGAGTAGGCAAGCATTGTTTTATATCCTTATTAGCTTTTGCGAAAATAGTTTCCTTTTGCATTCATTGGTTTCTTAAAAACTAGTAAGGGTTTTTCTTTACTCTTAACCCTCTTTTGCAAAGATATGATTGTGGAAGAATCATGAAATTCACCATTTTGATTGATATGAGCTTCTCTTTATTCTTAAAGGAAATGGCTTTGCTTTCTTATTCAATCTGTAAGTCTTTTATTGAATGCAAAGGATTTGCAAATAAAGTTCATTAATGAACACATGATAAACAAATGTTGAACCACAATTTGTTTGTGGGCATTGAACCAAGCTTGCATGGTTGAGAAATAAACAAGTGGTAAAACAACCTAAAGCACAGTTAAGTGCTAGTTTTTTTAAGGATGCCTACCCAGTTTAGTGTATAGTTTTTCCCTTTTTACCTTTTTTTTTCAAAAGAATTAGTTACTTAAAATGAATTCTTGAAAAGAAAGACCTTACCATTTGGCTTGAATGGTTAAACCCTATAATGAGTTATGTTTTTAATGGAAAACACCCAAATGGGGTATTTTTGTATACGATGCCTTTATACTACAATATGACCAGATAGGTCAAGTTATCTTCTTTTGTGGTGAGAGTACCTTAGGTATACAATTTGAGAGTAGTTGCTCTCTTAAGTTGGTAAGCTTTAAACTAGTCGCAGATGCCAAGACCTAGATAGTTACGTAGAGTAACTTGAGAGCTCAAAGCAAGTATAAAACTAAAACAACTCAGTCGAGTTATGACTAGAAAGCCAATGCATGTAAAGTAAAAGCTTTCTTTATGATTATTCATTGGTCAAATAGTCAATTCGAGTTAACCTTAGGTTAGATATGTTTCTCCTAGTCAAGTAGAGGTGGGTGAATGAACGACTCCACTCATAAGCAGTGGTTGAACTTAGTTCAAATACTTTGGCCAAAGTGAGTGCAGTAGTCTCTGCATGCACTGTGTCAGTTTACTGTGACCCATATTTTCTTAACTAATCAAAGTTGTCATACATAGTTCGAATGTATCCATAGTTGTTGATAAAATTGGTTAAGTTGGGCACAACACCAGAGCTCAGATGACAAAACTAAGAGGTTCTTAACTATAGCCTCTGTTGAAGGGCAGGGCCACTTCTAGTTAGGAAGGTGTGTGGGGGATCGTTGGTCCGTGGTTGGAGGTAAAGCACCTACGTGATGCTCTCACTCTTGCATATGACATGTCGAGTCTTGGAAGACAAAAAATATCCAAAATTGTTATATCTTATTTAAATGAAATCATTCATGTTGAAATGTAAAAGGAAAAAGATTGATTATACTTTTCAGTTTGAAAAGCATGATAAGATGATATGAAATATATTTATATGTTCAATTATGTAGTTGCATTTTCTAGATTTTCTTAACTAATCAGAGTTGTTATACATAGTTGGAACGTATCCATAGTTGTTGTCAGAATTGGTTAAGTAGGGCACAACACTAGAGCTTAGATGACAAAACTAAGAGGGTTCTTAACTATACCCTTCGTTGAAGGGCAGGGACACTTCCAGTTAGGAAGGTGTGCAAGGGATCGTTGGTCCGTGGTTGGAGGTAAAGCACTTGCGTGATGCTCTCCCTCTTGCATATGACATGCCGAGTCTTGGAAGACAAAAAGTATCCAAAGTTGTTATATCTTATTTAAATGAAATCATTCATGTTGAAATGCAAAACAAAAAAGATTGATTATACTTTTCAGTTTGAAAAACATGATAAAATGATATGAAATGTATTTATATGTTCAATTATGCAGTTGCATTTTCCGTTATTGAGAAGAATTTTTTTATATCTCATTTTATTTATGATGTTAGTTTATTGTTGCATGATAAATAAAACCTAGTAAATTATTTTAGGAGGTGGTTGTTACATATGGTATCAGAGCTAACAAGTTTAGCAGTCAAACCTATGAGCTCACAGTGTAAGTTTCACATCTAGCATTAAGTGACTAACATTTGGAAAACCTTGTGCCAAAATGGTGAGAACTAAAATGATTGCCAGGAAATATTTTGTCGACAACGAAAGGAACCTCAAAGAAAAGAAAGAGCAAGAGGTTGTAGTTAAAACCATTGCGGGAAATAATATTGATGGAGAGGCTTGGATTGGCAACACTGAAACCTTCATTGAAGTAGTGAAATGCATTAAACAAGAAAAGGAAGAGCTGAAGGAGGCCACCAAGGCCATTGCTCACATACCTCAAGCCGACTCTGGGAAATCATCTCCTTCAAAAAATACCTAGTGAATACAATATCACTAATCCTCTGAATAAATCTTGAAGGGTTGGGAGAGCACTTGCATGTGTGTCCACTACCCGAGATTATAGTAATAAGTTCTGATGATATAAGGGATATACCCCTCTTGTCCATGATGAATAGTCAATTTATGATAAAATTTTCTAAATAAATACAGATATCTTGTATCCATTATTGTTTAATAAAAGAAAGTTTGGAAACAAGTGTTTAAATCTCACTCTATAACTTATAATGGAATGTGTGGTAAATTATTTAATTTGCATGAATAAAAGCAATAAATAGAAAACTGATTAAAAACTTTAAACTTGAAACATTAGGTAAAATCTAACTCCAGAATGGTACGAACCAAGAGTAATCAAGAAAGAAGTCAGGAAGTCGGACAACCCTCTAGGAATTCAGAGGCTAAGTTAGATCAAATTCTTGCCATGTTACAAGACACAAGGGAAATGATTAATACCCTTGAAGCAGAGGTTAGAGGTAGACCTAGAAAAGGAACCACCTTTAAGGGTGAAAATGGAAAAATCACCATATTCATACTACCCAAAGCGAGCATGGCGAAACCCACTTAGAGTCCAAGTTGGACAATGCAAAAATAAATCAATTAGCCAAAGCATTATCTAGGGACATGAAGAAAATAACTCCCCCTAATTTTGATGGTATAGTGAGTAGAGATGTCGCGGAGGCATGGATCACCAAAAAGGAAAAGTACTTTGAGATCTGTAGCTATTCTGAAGTGACTAAGGACATTTGGGGAGCATATTAGCTAGTTGGGGAAGCATCCATGTGGTGGATGAATAGGAAAATGGAGCTGGGTTTGAGCTCTTTGAAGCTAACTTGGGATTAATTTGTGGCCATCTTTAGGCAAAGGTGGTTACCCCAAATTTACTTCGATCAAAAGCTCATGGATTTTCAAAATCTGAGACAAGGTGATTCCTTTGTGAACAAGTATTAGAAAGAATTCACATGCCTTCTAAAATATGTCCCTTGTTGGAAGTTTAAGGAGTTTTTCATTGATATGCTTGTTGGAAACATGAGCATGAGATGTATAGTGTGTGGATATAGTGTTGTCATTGATGTCAACATTGTGATGTGATGTGAAGATTGATGTGCAGTTGGTCTGGTGCTTATATGTGTTTGAAATTATGGCAATCTAGTATAGAGATGTTGATGTTTTTCTCTGGTACAAAACATATGAGTTAGTTATTTGGCTAAGTGTCAGAAGACAATTTTTAGTGTACAGAGCATCAATTTTTGGGTTCCCATTGATTCGGCTTGGAGTATCTTGCTCTGTGGTTGTAAGAAAATTTTGTTGGAGGCCAGAAGAGTCTAAATCCAAAATTTCATATTGTTTTCCCCTCTGGTGAATAATTTATGAGTAATAGAGTATTGGGTCTGCCAATGACAATGTTTCCAGTGTAGGATGTATGTTTTGATTAGTCTGCATATCACCGCGGAAGAATATCTAGTCTTGCAAATTTGTAGAATTATTTAAAATTCTTGAAAGGTGTATTAGCTTCCACGTAGCATATGGTTTAGAATCCATATTTGGTTTTGTAGGCCTTTCATCTCCTAGAATCTCGGCGTCATTTCAGTGGGTGTCTTTAGATAATTGAATAACTTTAATTATTTGTTAGGTTTGATAGCATTCCTCTATTAATTAAATAATTTTTAATTATTTTGGTAATTCACTTTGATCTTTATTCTGTCTTGATCATTAAATACACTTTGGTAAATGCTAATTTCTCCCTCTTCTTCAATGGTTAAATAATTACCATTAATTATTTATCTATTCATGGTCCTTTAGTCTTCTATGGTTAAATAATTATTGGAAATTATTTAACTTTATCCTCTACACCTCCTTGTTCAAATGGTGTCCTGGGTCTGGTACCATCTCTCCATTTAATTAAATTGATAGAATTTAAATTTAGTAACTCCTGTCATTTTCTCTAAATGATAGAATCATTATCTATTTGCCACTTGTCATTCTCTCACTAAAATTTTGGAATAAATAATTTCGACAAACCATTTTATGCACCACACACAGTCAAAAGATGCTGCGATATAATCCTATGCTTGGCTAGTCATAGTGCGCATGTCTTGCATGTCGTCATAAGCTGTCGGGGCATCATAGGCTGTCGATGTCATAGTTTCCATGCATGACATATTTTTGGTGCATCAATTCTAGACCATTGATCTTGGCATCTTTTCTGAGACTTTATCTCAACCATCCATTTCATAACATCCCTCTCATGCATTCCCATCCATTGATCTTGGAATATTTCTAGAAGATTAATCTCAGCCGTCCATTTGGAAGGTTGTCTATAAAAACAACCTTCCTTCTCCACATTACCGACTTACAACTAATTGTCTCCAACTTTCTTGTGACCATTTGCAGGTTTTGCACAAGTATTTCAACAAATATGAGGGAAACATTGCATAGCAAGAAGGAGAGCAAGAGAAGTGATTCAAGTTCAATGGGGAGTGCTTTATTTCATTGTTTTCATTTTGCTCCTTTCATATGATTGTTTTCTCTTGTTTGATGTGGTTTAATAGCTTAGAAGTGTTGGTTGTCACTTTATCCATGCTATTTTATTTTTAACCCCATCTCACATTTGGTGAACCCGATGTGAATGTAAAGAAATTTGTGTTTTTTCTTGTTTATTTTCATTGTTTTGCAGGTTACAGCCAAGAATTCATATGAAATCATGTCATCTTCTTTTTGAAACCTGAGAAAAAATGAGTATGAAATATTCTTTAAAACAATTATATGGGTTTTCTAGGCCTTGTTCTCAGCTTTTGGAGCGTCGAAGCGGTTTAAAATTTTGTTAAGATTTGAAAAAGTTATATAATGGTTGTTTTTAGTGATCCGCAGTTTTTAAGATTTAGATGCTAAAATCCGATTTTCTTTTGTTTTGTAACACTTTTGTCTTCTTGAGGATTTTGCAAAAGCGTTTTAGAGGTTTGAAAGGTCTATGTCTTAACTTTTCCATAGATATCTCTGAGTTTAAAAATTTTGTTTAGTTTTGAAAGTTATCACTATTTTAGGTTTGTTGTTTTTCATTTAAAGTTTTGTTACTAATATTTTGTAACATGTGGCTTTACAAATTAGGGCTCTCAAAAACTACTTCTTTTGGAGCAACAAAAAAATAAAGCTCTTAATTTTTAGTTTTCTTTAATTTATTTTTCTTAGTTTAGTTTAGTCTTTTTATTTTCTAGTTTAGTTATTTACTAATTTTTTTAGTTTGGTTTTTAATCTCTTGTTCTAACTTAGTTTTTTGTAGCTTTCTCGTTGGTCCAAGACATTTATGAAACTACTAATTTGTGGTTTTGTAGCTCCGTTAGTCAAAGACTCATTTTTCAAACAATGTGTTTGCGATTTCTAGTTTAGAAAACACTTCCATTGGTGCATTAAAATGAACATGTGCTTGATTATGTCTAATTGTGCTTGAAGGTGGTAGGTGATTATGCTCTCACATTGTGAAAACTAGGTGATCAGAAAATTGGACCCACTTTATTTTTTGTAACCTTTAAGACTTAGTAATCGAAGTATCCTCTCCCCTTCTTAAACTTCGGTGACCACGGGTGTAGAAGAAACAATTCGCGACTCTAGGGCCTATTCTAGTGGGAAAAAATACTCACCCCAGGAAAACTCGAACCGGTAGCACCCTAAACCCGAGGGACTTCCATTTGGTATAAAAGTGGATTCTTGGGGAAATCCCAAGAATCATGTGTATGATTCCAATGAGATAGATTTGAAAGGGGACTCTCACCACATGGATCATGCCCTATGAGCAGAATGCCCTTACTAAACACCTATTGTTTTAGAAGCCAACCATTTTTCAGTCGTTGCTTGGTATAGTGCAGGGTACAGTATCATGCTCGAAGACACTCACTACTGATCCCCTTGAGTAGAGATAGCAATTCTTGGGAAGTGGCTACCCAAGTCAGTTAGTGTGCAGAATGACTTTAATGGTAGTGGAGGAGGCATGCCCACCAAATTCGCTATCGCTCTTGAGAAGGAAGGTGTTTGCTTACCAATCCGGAGACATATATCAGTGGGCTATATCAAGTATAAAAACCCTTGGCCTATTAGGATCGTGCTTGTCTCATGTACATTTGCATACACCAAAACATCGTGTTTGTCAAGTGTTTTCTAGATTTTCAAGCAATATTCACCACATTCACAAATCCAGAACACAAGCAATTGACCTCAAACAAAACATCACACCTGAAAACTTGCAACATCTCAAACTTTGCAAACCTCAAAAGGTCCAACAACATAAACATCCCATGTGAACCTATCACTTAGATTTCTTGGGGTCATCATCCTTCAGTTTTGATCTTTCAATCCTTGCATTCCACCTAGTCCTTGCATTTTGACCTAGTCCTTGCATATTCATGGTCCTTACATATTCATATCCCTTTCATCCTAGTTCTTGCATGTTCCTAGTCTTGCATACATAGGTCACATTACATAGTCCTTGCATACATATATCATTCCACCTAGTTATTTCATGTTCAACCCCTTTTTGCATATCAAGACCATCTCACCTAACCTTTGCATGTTCTAAGAATTTATCCCTTTGCATATTCATCATCGATCAAATAAAACCTTTAGCTTACACTTAGGCTACTCTTCCTAGGTCTTGAAATCAAACTATTGGCTATCTATCACCCACATCACTTGAGGTTCACCATCCTTGAGTTAGGGAAACATACCATTATCCTTGAGTAGGGAAATCCTTTTGGGGTCCATCATCTCCTACATACCCTCTCTTGATTATTGGTCCTTGTGTCTATCCATCATAACACAAGTAAAGCCTTTACATCATAACCAACTTTGGACCTAGAGTTTCCTTTTAGACTTTGCATTCTTAGCTTATCATACCATACCATTTTCATATCCCATCTTAGAATCATATCCTTTTCATTTGCATCCTAGTCTTAGGTCTCATACATTACCTTGGATTGAAAATCATAACAAATCACCTATGACCCCTAGAACAAGAGCAAAAATGTTTCAAGAAGAAGGGAACCCTTGGGGAAAATACTTTGATGGGGAAGATCACATTAGTGTTGTAACTAGTGAAACAAGTGAAAATGATAGTGAAGAAATAACACAATCCACCATAAATGAAGCTCTCAATGATAATAGATTCACTAAACTTCTTACAGAGGTAGTCAAACGTAACCCACAACAATACTTCAAGGCCCTTGCTGATGAAGGAATCAAAATGCCTCCTGATTTTGACATATCATTACTCACAATGAATGACCAACTTAAATCTAGTGAATCTAAGAATCCCAAAACAAACAACGATGGTAGGATCAAAGATCATAGACCATTTTATCTACAACTTGGTTACAAGCGATCTTCAAAGACATCAAAACTTGCACCTACAAACGATCCTATTTTGGATGAGCTTAGAACATTAAGACAAGAATTGGATACTCTCAAGAATAGTAAAATATCGACTCACAAGTTCTCCATTGAAGACATATGTCCTTATCCCTTCGATCCAAGCATACCAATGCCACCTTTTCCTAACCATTGGGACATACCAAAGCTTGACAAATATAATGGAAAAGGAGATCCTAAGAACCACTTAAGACAATTTTGTGCCACTACCATGGAATTTGCAGTTGATGAAACATACCTTATGAGATTATTTCCTCGCAGTCTCGGAGGAGAAGCTATGGAATGGTTTTCACGATTAGCCCCAACCATCAAATCTTTTCAAGAATTGGCTGATAGATTTGTTTCCAATTATAGTTTCAATTGTGACCTTAAAGTGACCATGACAAATCTTTTCAACACCAAACAAAAACAAGGTGAATCTTTTGTGTCATTTTTACAAAGATGGAGACATTTAACGAAACGATTGCATTATTCCATTCCTGAACAAGAATTGGTTGACCTCTTTTGTTGAAATTTGAACAAAGAAATTGGAAGGGAACTTGGCCTCAAATGCTTGGATTCCTTTGATGAAGCCATAGAAATGGGATTTCGAATTGAACAAACCCTCATTGGTGATGGAATTATTAAACTTAATAATGAAAAAGATCAAAAATTGAATTCAAACAACAAGACCCCTTTTTGGGTTAAGAACAAGAATGTAGTCAATGACGGAGTTGTCGATGCAAAAACAACTAAAACATCATCCCCTGTTTACAATCTCAAAGGTCTATCTTTAGATAAAGGAAAAGAAAAACAAAGAAGTTTCCCTAAACGAAATTTTACACCATTGGGACAATCACTTGAATCTGCATTAAAAGAACTTCTTGAAATCAATATTATAACGCTACCTGAAATAAAGGAATATAATCCACAAGTCAAACCCCCATGGTGGAATGAAGATCACTTTTGTGACTATCATAGACACAAAGGACATAAGACTAATAGTTGCAATAAACTTTGACATTTAATACAAGACCTTATTGATGATGGTAAGATATCAGTTGATGGACACACTCCTTTTGGTAACTCTGATCGTGAGGTGTTTAAAAACCCTCTCCCTAAGCATGACAGGGATAAAGGAAAGGCTCTTGAATCTGGTGATGGTGTAAATTATACTACTGCTAAGTATGACTATACCATACATAACATCAGTGAGGTTGATAGTTATGTCAACACTTTCATCATAAAAGGAAAAGAACCTGATTGCAAGGTTACTACCCGCAAAGGCACTGTTACCCTTAAAGGTCCTAATGCAAAACCTGCTACACCCGTTTCACAATACAACCTCATAGAGCACTTAGGAAAAACACCTGCACAAATTTCTATACTCGAGCTACTACGCCTATCTCCTGAGCATAAAGCTATCTTAGATAAAGCGCTTGCTACTACTATAGTGCCTACAGACCTACATGTAGATAAATTCCAAGCTATGGTGGGACACATCACCTCTCCTCATACTCTCACTTTTACTGAAAATGATGATTCATCCCTTCGACAACCACATAATGCAGCTTTACACATTGACATCCTCATCCATAATGTTAAGATCAAGCGAGTTTTGATAGACGGAGGAGTAGGCCTTAATATTTGCACTCAAGAATTGATCACAAAATTAGGGTTCTCTAAAAATGCAGTTGATCCAAGTAAAAAGATTACCATAAAGGCATATGATGAAGATGAACGCTCATCTAAAGGATCAGTTACTCTACCAATTAGAATTGGCCCTGTGGTAAAGGATGTGGTTTGTCAAGTCCTTGATCTCCCACTGACCTATAATATCCTCCTTGGAAGACCTTGGATTCATGCAATGCAAGCAGTACCTTCTACATACCACCAGTGCATTAAATTCCCCCACAATGGTGTTGAAATCACAATACGAGGAGATCCAAACCCTTTCATGTATTGCCATAATCTAAGCCCTAAAACTGAAATCACAATCCCAAACAACCGTGAAGCATTTCCTTCCCAAGCATATGTTGATCTTGAGTCCTTAAAAGCATCTTCCTCAAAATGCATTGCAACTGAGATCAAAATACAGGTAAAAGAACAAGGAGTAGGAGAATATACCTTGAATCGTGCCCTTTGCATTGGAAAGCTACCTTTATCTCCCCACACCTATGGCAAACCACAAATGACTAAGACCACACCAGATGCAAATACCACAGTGATTTGTAAATCAACTACTTTCAAAAAATGGGGAGCCCTTTATAATGAAACAGAAGAAGTTGATCTCCTAAACTGGTTATACAAAGATGAAGATACAAAAAAAGAATAGACTGAAATAAAGATACCTGTCGAACAATATGGTAAAGGATTTGATATTATGAAACAAATGGGATATGATGGTAAAAGTCATCTCGGCTTATAGAAACAGGGTATCTTGGAACCAATACAACCTACTCATACACAAAAAGTCCCTGGTTTAGGATATGATGCGCAGAAAGATAAGACCTTAAGTACATGTGTGCTTCAAGTAAGGAAGTGGAGTCCTCTAATGCTACACAGACAAATGAGGAAAGTGCCATCGATGACTTCATTGACATTTATGATTATGATAGTATCCCTACCCTTGAACCTGATCATAATATTTGTACCCTTGAATCCATTCAAAATCTTGACTCGAATCATGATTCTTTACCCTTGGTTCACCCTGAACTCATTGATTTTGATTAGAAGGGACCACCACAACTAGATGTATTTGAAAATGATGAGGCAATCATAAACTTTCTAGGAGCACGAGAAGACACACCTCTTGAGGATCATAAAGCAGGATTCATCATAGAACTCAATAGTGCGGCTTATTTTGGGGGGAGTGCCAAGCCTTTCAGTCACAAAATTACATAAAATATAAATAGGTCTTCTAGTGAAAATTGCTCTGCAGCACTATTAGACCCGAAAAAAGTAAAAATAAAGGACGTATCCAAGGGTGAAAACCTCTTTGAGGCACCTGAGGATGGAGGGCTTGACACACTTCCCTTAGCAGTATATCATGAAAAATCATCTATGTTGGTGGAGAAGACAATACCAACAAATTTGGGCACAGAAGAAAAACCAAAGATAATTCATTTAGCAGAATCATTAACACCTGAAGAGAGAATAGAGCATATACAGTTTTACAAGGAAAGACAAGTTAACTTTGCATGGTCATATGCAGATATGCCAGGACTTGATCCAGATCTAGTAATGCATCACTTGTCTTTGCCACCGGGGGCAAAACCTATTAAGCAAAAGTTGAGAAAAATGCACCCACACATTGCTCTATTGGTAAAAGCTGAATTAAAAAAGTTGCTAGATGTGGGATTTATTAGACCTATTGACTATGCTGATTGGATTTCAAATTTAGTACCAGTTTCAAAGCCTGATGGGGGCATCCGAACTTGCACAGATTTTAGAGATTTAAACAAAGCTTGTCCTAAGGATGAATTCCCACTTCCCAACATTGACATGATAGTGGATTTGACAGCAGGACACGAAATGTTATCCCTCATGGATGGTTTCTCAGGCTATAATCAGATTAAAATTGCTCCTGAAGATCAAATTAAGACAGCATTCACTTGTCCTTTGGGAACTTTCTGTTGGAATGTCATGCCCTTTGGGTTGAAGAACGCCGGAGCTACCTACCAACGTGCAATGACCACTATCTTCCATGACATGATGCATAACTATTTAGAAGACTATGTAGATGATTTGTTGGGAAAATCCTATACCAGAGCAGGACATCTAGAGATCATGGATAAAATTTTCACAAGATTAGAACAATACAAGGTCTGATTGAATCCAAAGAAATGTGCCTTTGGGGTAACCTCTGGAAAACTCCTTGGATATATTGTCTCATCTAAAGGAATTGAAGCTGATCCTACTAAAATAAAGGCTATACTTGAAATGCCTCCGCCTAAGAATATCAGACAGTTGAGATCATTACAAGGGAAACTTCAGTCTATCCGTCGTTTTATAGCACAACTTGCAGATAAATGTCAACCCTTTCAGCATCTATTACACAAGAATGTTTCATTTAGATGGGACGACAAGTGTGAACAAGCTTTTCAAGAAATCAAAGAATATTTGATGACACCACCAGTATTAGTACCTCCTACAGATGACAAACCTTTACTTCTATATATATCCACAACTACCACAGCACTGGGGGCACTTTTGGCACAACATGACTCTGAAGGAAAGGAACATGCAATCTATTACATCAGTCGTACTCTAGTGGGATACGAGCTCAATTATAGTCCTATTGAAAGAGCATGCCTTGCTGTAGTTTTTGCATCATAGAAGTTGAGACATTACATGGTTACACACCAGACAAAGCTCATTGCAAAAATTGACCCTCTTAAGTACCTCTTGAACAAAGCAACACTCACAGGACGATTAGCTAAATGGGTGATGATTCTTAGCGAGTTTGATATTGAGTACATTGAAAGAAAAGCAATCAAATGACAAGCTATCGTAGATCAACTCACCGACGCTCCTGTGACAGATGATCATCCTCTTATTACAAAGTTTCCTGATGAATCAATCTTCAACATGGAATCTACACATCTGTGGACTTTATATTTTGATGGCTCCTTCACACAAGGTGGTTCTGGCATTGGAATTCTCTTTGTCACTCCACAAGGGGATTGTATACCTAAAGCTTATAAGATACAGTTTCCATGTACCAACAATATTGCAGAATATGAGGCATTACTTTTTGGGCTCCGTATAGCTATGCAATGGAATATCCTTGAGTTGCATGTTCTTGGTGACTCTCAGCTAGTGATCAGACAAGTTAATGATGACTATAAAACAAAAGATGAAAAATTGATTCCTTACAAAAGAATGGTGGATGACTTCAAGGCCTATTTCACATCAATCTCTTTTGAGCAGATTCCTTGAGATAACAACAGAGCTGCTGATGCAATGGCAACAATTGGTTCACTTGTAGAAATGCCAAGTAATGCCGCTTATTGTGAGTTCCTGGTAGAACCTCTTTTGGAACCTGCTTACAATATACCACAATCTGAAATGATTTTTCTCATTGTTGGTCCTAATTCCCAATGGTATGGGGATATTTATACCTATCTTCGAGATAACACCTTGCCATCAAACCTATCCAATAAATCTCGTAAAACCTTTATCCGTCAAGCTTCCCACTATGTGATCTTAGCCGATACCATTTACCGCCGAGGTCTCGATGGTACTTTACTTAGATGTCTTGAGCACGATGAGGTCAAAACTGCTTTACAAGAAGTACATGAAGGTATATGTGGGGCACATTCTAGCGGTCCTACCTTAGCCAAGAAACTCTTGCGTATGGGTTATTATTGGCCTACAATGGAAAAGGATGCTTATCAATTTGTTAAAAAATGCAAGTAGTGTCAAAAACATGCAGACTTGATACATGCTCCTGCACAAGAATTGCAGTCTCTTGCTACACCATGTCCCTTTTATTAGTGGGGACTCGATCTCATGGGAAAGATCCATCCACCTTCATCTAATGGTCATAAGTTCATTCTTGTTGCCACTGACTATTTCACGAAATGGATTGAAGCTATTCCTCTCACTCATATCACTGGAAAACAAATAGCCACCTTCATACTGAACTACATCATTTGTCGTTATGGTGTTCCTCTATCCATCATCACAGATAATGGTCGTCTGTTCAAAAATTAGGATGTCTGCGAACTTTGTGAAAATTTCCATATACAACATCATTTTTCCACACCTTACTATCCTCAAGGTAATGGCCAGGCTGAGGCTTCTAACAAAACCATTCTCAAAATTCTTAAAAAGACGGTCAATGAAGCTGGTCGAGATTGGCATATTCAACTAAATCCTGCACTGTGGGCTTATCGTACAAGTGTCCGCACTCCCACAGGTGTTACCCCATATGCCCTTGTATATGGATCTGAAGCCATCTTTCCCATTGAGATCGAGTTGCCCTCTTTGTGCGTTTCTTTGCGCAATCAAATCAGTGATGAAGAATATCGAGTTTCTCATTTGCAGGAGTTGGAACTGTTGGATGAACGAAGACAAACTGCTTTCAATCATCTTAGAGCATACTAGCAATGAATGTGTCGAAGTTATAATCAGAAAGTGAAACTGCATACATTTGAAACTTTCATTCGAAGTTTTTATTTTAAGGTCTTCCCATGCATTTGGAGGTTAAAGAAACCTTTGAAAACCCTGTGATGTCATGTCTACCATCAACACATGTTGTTCTTGTGGTTGTCATGTTTCCCCATGCCTTTGAAGAGTCTACCACCCTTGAAAGTTAAAGGGAATGTCATTTTCTTAAAGGTTTGCCCTGTCATGTTGGCATTGAACCATTAAGTATGCTTTGAACCCATTGTTGTGAAATATGCCCTCACTAGCATAAGTTGAACCCCCACTGTGCATCAAATTGGTATCATAGCATAGGTTGGTTTGAAGAGGGAAAATTTGAAGTGAAGAGAAGCAAGGATGCCTCCAAAAGGGAACCTAGATGCTAGAGAGGTGAGTGAGTTGAAGGAGAAACATGCAAGAGAGATGAGGTAAATGAGGGAGTTGACAAAAACCCTTGAATCTAGGCTTGTTGTAGTTGAAACAAGTCATAGAAGTGAGTCATAGGAGATTTGAGTAACTAAGAAGGAGGGAGGAGAAAAGAAAACTCCCCAAGAAAGAGATCCACGAAGGTTGGATCTTGATGACTGAAGCTGGAAAAGCCATTGAGGTAGTGGTCCCCAAGATAAATATGGATCTACAGGTGTATGGAGAAACTTGGATAGTGGGGAAACTACCACCAAATAGGATGATAGACCCTCAAACCTCTTACAAAAATAAGTTTATTCAAGCCATAACTTAATTCAAACAAGTTTTTGAGGATTTAGTTACTATACAGAGTCGTACAAGTCTAGAAGAGCATGAAATCACAAAAAATCTACAATAAAACATCGACCGATTTCTTTATTTATCTTGCTTTGAAACTTCAAGATCAATCCTCAATCGATGATTTTACATCATTTATATAATTTTTGCATCCTAGACCAACTATCTAACCTGCAACAAATGACTTTTGAAGTCTTGTGACTATTGAACTTCTCTAAGAGTTCAAATTTTGCAACTTTTCAATTTTGCCTTTTTGCACAATTGGCAATTTTCAACATTTTTTCACTATTTGCAATTTACACCCCCTAGACACATAATAACCAACAATTATGACTAATTACAATTATAAATGTTCTTCAAGACCTTATTTGATGTATATTCTGCAAAGTCCTAAATCCTACACAATAACTTCATGAATCGACAAATTGTATTCAATGGTGCTCTTGCACCATTCTAGAAAATTACATAGCATTAAAATATCAATGAGAGATCATTAACTTGATATCCCAATACATGATATCTCCATGGGTGCAACAGATATTGTTTTGGGAGTACAATAGCTTACTACTTTGGGAACAATTGAGTTGAACTACCAAGAACTATTCATGAATTTCAAAGGAAAGAAGTAGACCTAATAATAGGGTTAAAGGAAATTCCCCACAAATGGTAAGCTCTCATAAAATGTAGAAGTTTCTTAAAAGAGGAGTTGATAGACTTGTGGCCTAGTTGTGTTCATGATAAGTTTATCAATATAATGGTCCCGCCCATCTAGATTTATAAGAAAACATTGATTATCACTCATTCATTTTTGGAGATATACCTAAAGGACTTCCTATTAGAATGGATCATGATGACGCCATACAACTAGTTCCAAGGAGCTGACCACCCAACATCAGGCCTTACCAGTATCCACATATACAAAGAAGTGAGATAGAAAAGATTGTTGAGGAGATGTTAGAGGTAGGAATTATCAAACATAGCCAAAGTTCTTTACTCCTAGCCTATGGTGATGGTGCATAATAAGGATGAAACTTGGAACATGTGCCCAAACTATAAAGTTCTCAACATGTACACCATCAAAGATAAGTTTACTATTCTAATCATTAATGATTTTCTACATGAATTGAATCAAGCTATGTATTTTACAAAGTTTGATCTTAGATCAGGTTATCACCAAATTTGAATTAAGAAGGTACTTCCTAGGGAAAACATTCCAGGACTCATGAGGGTCATTATGAGTCCTGGTTGATGACATTTGATCTTACTAATACACTGCCAACATTTCAATGTTTTATTAATTCCATCTTTAAGAAATTATTGATGAGGTTTGTATTAGTGTTATTTATTGATATTTTGATTCATAGAAAGACATGGGAAAAGACACTTGTAGCATGTATATCAAGCATAAAGATAGGAAAATTACTAAACTTATTAGAACCCACATTAGAGAGTTTTCATAGCCCTGAGACTACACACTTAGCTAATAGGCGCTGCTACCCTAATTTGCTTCATCCCCCATCCACCATAGCACTGTATTGTACAAGCAAGCCTATGGATTAACAATAACTTAATTAGAGGTAGGAGTAACTAGGGGGCATAACAGGTTTGTGAAGGAAAGTGGTGGTTTGACATATCATTGATAGAGTGGAGCCTCTTAATTGTCTCCTCCAATTAATATCATTTTGTTGCGATTTGAATAGACAACCACTCCATAGTTCTCTAGGGATATGGTTAAATTATGGAAGTAAAACAACCGCGGTGAAAAGCCAGGCATCACGAATGGGCAATACGTGGTGGAAAAATTGGCATTAAAGGAATGCATGAAGCCAAAGAGATGGCTTTTATGCGCTCTGCTTCTTTTTTCTTAAATGCTTTCGATGACTCTAAGCACACAATTTCCACGCCTCTGTCCTTTCTCTCTTTAGAATAGATAGCCCCAACAACTCTTAGATAGTTTTTAATAATAAAAGCATTAAAGAAACTGTCCACATGAATACATATTGATTGAAGTTGCAAAATTAGCATTTTTTAAAGGGTTGTGTATTTTATATTGTGAGAGCTTCCTTCCTATCTTTTAGGTTTTGAATTTTATGTTAGAATGAAACTGACCATTTAAAGATACAATTTTTTAATAAAGAAAAATTATAATAATCGGAGACTAATGTGAATACATAAATGGACATGGTGAAAAATTAGCATCTCTCGCAGGGTTGTGTATGGAAATGGTGAGCTTCCTTCTACTTGCAAGATCTTGATCTCTATGTTAAAAGAACAGCCTAAGCCAAGATATAGTTTTTAATAAAGAAAAGCATTATTCAAAGCACTCATGTGAATAGATATTGATTGGTGCCAAATTAACATTATTCAAAGGTTGTGTATTTTATTGTGAGCTTCCTTCTTCTATTTTTTAGGTCTTGGATTTTGTGTTAGAATAGACAACCATTTAATTTTAGCCATACAATTTTTTAATGAAGAAAAGCATTATAACAAATCAAACTAATGTGAACAGGGATATGGACATGGTGAAAAATTAACATCCCTGGAAGGTTGTGTATGGAAATGGTGAGCTACCTTCCTCTACTTTTTAGGCCTTGGTCTTTGTGTTAGAAAAGACAGTCACTAACTCTAGGGATATATTTTTTAATGAAGAAAAATATTATAATAGAAGAGACAACCATGTGAATAGGTTTGGATGTGGTGGAAAATTAGCATCCTTAAAGGTTGCATATCTCACATAGTGAACTTCCTTCCACTACATTTTAGACCTTAGTTCTTGTGTTATAGAATAGATAGACAATAACTCTAGGGATACAAATTTTAATGAAGAAAAACATTATGACACAAAAGACAAGCATGTGAATATGTATGGATCTGGTGGAAAATTAGTATCATTCAAATGTTGCATATCTCACACTGCGAGTTTCCTTTCTCTACTTTCTAGACCTTTGTCTTTGTGTTGGAATAGGGAACCACTAACTCTAATGATACAATTTTCTATTTTTGGTGAAAATTTGGCATGGATCGATTAGCAAAAAATATTATGTATCTCACATGTTGAGCTTCTTTCCTCTACTTTTCAAGCCCTAGTCAATATATTCCATATAATTATAAACCAAAAAAGTTGTCACTTCTTAAGGAAAAACCAACTTTGTAGACAATGTCACTTCACTGCTCTCAAATAAGGTGAAACCCTAATATTTAAGGCATTTTAGTTTGTTATCCATGAGAAAAGAATTTAAATAATTACAAGATAATGAAAATTGAATCCATAAGCCAACTTTGTAACTTACAAGGGGATTGAAATGTGTAATAATTTTAACATGACTATAATTCTATAATAATAATTAAAAAAAATTAACGTAAAGATACATCCATCCTTTCTCACTATTTTGACATTGGGGGATTTCCTCTTCTAATTTTAGAGACCAAACACATACACTTTCTTCTAATGAAGACATGGTGCAAAGGCACCCTTGGTTCAGTTGCGCCCTTGGTGTCATGTAGTAGATTTTTGGATAATGGTCATGTGAGCATTAATTTCATGTAATAAGGTCTTCTTAGGCCATTTTTAGTTTGGTGGAGTCCTTATTGAGTCTCTAGGTGCAAGGTTATGCAAATATGCAAATGTTGTCAAAGTTGCACAGCACAAAAGTTGTCAAGCAACTTTTGCAACTTTTTGCAAAAATCTGTAAAAAGGTGGTTTGTTAAGCTACTAACCAAAATATGGTTAGAGATAGTTACAACTTGGTGGAAAACCTTAAATAAGATTTGTATCCTCGATTCAAGAGGTTGAATGAAGATTTGATTCAAATGAAAAACTCATTGTTGCACATGGGAATACTGTTTCTTTCTACATTTTCATTCTCTGTCACATTGACCTGGGTTGCCATTGCATGGTATGGACTGAAAATTGGATGGATTTTGTAAAGGATTGTTCTAGCTTTATTTTGGTTTTGGTTTGATCAAATTTCATTAAGGTTTGAAGGAGATATCATTGTGTTTTCTGTAACTTGCTCCAAACCCTACCCAGGGTTCCAAGAAACCATAAAAATTCCATTACTCATGTTTCCTCCATGATATAGCTAGGGGACTTGTACTTTAGGTCTATCTTAAAGTATTCTAACATGCTACAGAGGTACAAGCTTGGAGGATCCACATGTGAAGAGAACTTGTTTGATAGTCATTATGTTTTGTCTCATTATAGTCAAATAACCTTGCATTATGATTGAATACCAAAGCCTTGGCATTGAGGTGTTGTGTTCTAGTTCATGCATGTTGAGACAAGTAAGACATTGTGGTCTAAGCCCTTGGAGTCTATTGGTTAGCCATCCTTCATTGTTGATTGAAGATTACATTTGTGTGCAAGGGATATAAGACTGTCCCAAAGCTTGTTTCATTGGAAGTTGTCATTTTAAGGTCTGCCCATGCATTTGGAGATTGAAAAAAAAAAACCTTGAAAAGCATGTGATGTCATGTCTACCATCAACACATGTTGTTCTTGTGATTTTCATGTTTCCC
>VDFB02064589.1:0-11190 GCA_007258455.2 Sequoia sempervirens
TCATTTTCATATTAATTTACCCTACCACCTCATAATAGAAAATGACTATTATGATTTATATAATAGTGCTCATGTCATTTAAGCCATTAATAGAGTTAAAATTTGATTCAACAAATAAAATGAATTGGACATGTAAGTTATAAAAAAAGATAAATGAAAAATTGATTGTTGCATTGACTATTACGAACATAAACCAATAGAAATAAAGATAAATGACATTTTCACAAATTACTAATAATACAAAGTATTGTGCTTTTGGAGTATGGGGGTTTTCTCTCAAAAGGGTTTTCCCCACATAAACATTGTGTTATGATATATTGCATATTTGCTCATTTATATACATTACCTAAATGTGCATCTAATAAATGTAATTGTTAAGGGTTTGTAAGGAAATTTTGTATTCTCTCCCTCATTTAGATTGGTGTAGGAAGTTGCTTTTTCTTAGTTAGATTCCTTTCAATCTCCACCAATGTGTTTCCCAAAGCTAACCTTGGTTTCTATTTTGATTTAATTTCTTTATTTTCTTTGGACATTCTATCACCATGTTTACTTTTGGGTGCATTATTATGTTGTTAATAAGCTTGAGACCTTGATTTAAACGATTATATCTTTATTTTGTGTCCATAATTTTTAGTGGACCTAGAAGATGAATCTTGTTACTAGTTCAATAAAAGAAAATTAACGAGGTTTAATTATGGAATCAAGTTTGATGCTCACACCACATCTAATTGAAATTGAAAAACATTTTTCATGTTGATTAGGCCAACCCTTACGATTAGCCTTTTAGTAACCATGGTTTATATCTTGAGTTTAGTAACCTAGGATTCAAAAATGATAATACTTTAGAACCCTAAGATTGGGGTTAATTTGAATTTGAATATGCTATCAAGTTCACGTCTTGGTCAGATGGTGAATGAATTTTATGTTCCAACCATTTGCAATCAATTAGGATTAATTAAATCAAATTAGAATCAAATTCAAATTCTAGGGGGTTAAAATACTTGAAGACCAAGGTAACAACTAAGTCAAGATGGATATAAAATTGTCTAGGAATTAAATCAAATAGTTTGTCTTGTTCGTGATTGATCTTTACTCATATTCAAATTTGGTTCTAGATTGTTCTAACCACCTATTAATGTTATAATTGTGGTTATCTAGATTTTATAAAATTGATTGTAATTGTGTAAGCAAGATTTATTGGATCTTCCTTAAAGCCTTAAGAATAGTGCTAAAAACTATTAATGAAGTTGATACTTTGAAAACCTTTTATCAATTTCAAAATTTCTTGAATATCCTAAATCTATAACATTATGAATAATTGAATATATATAAAAATAATTATACATTTTTTTATTGCTAAAAATTGAAATGTAACATCTTTTAAAAATATGATTAATTCAAATTATGCATCCTATAATAAAAAAGATTAATATTATTTATAAATAAACAAAATCAAATTATATGAAATTTTTTGAATTAAAAATAAAAAATGAAAACCATAAATACTTTATAACTTCAAATGTTTTTCCTTGGTTGAAATTATAAGCATTAGAATATTTATTTACTTTTTCATCTAATACAATTAAAATTTCTAATGCACGTTCTTAGCTAATAGGTTACATGGAAAGAAAAAGACAGCAGCAAAAGAAAGTAAATAGGCATTGATTTCATACATTATACCTACTTTAAGTCTGAATACAATTAGAAATATAACCAAAACATACCATATCTTATATTTTAGATTAAAAAATCCTTAAATAAGCACATCATCTTACCTAACCACAATTAATGTGACCATACTTTTAATTTTTGACATGGACAACTCAATTCAAATCCAATTTGGTTAGTTGAAGACTCTTCTAAATATTATCTTATAAAGGTAGATAGGGACAATGGCATGTGACTCAACATTCTTTTTTACATATAAACTCTAACCATACAAGTAGTTGACCTATCAATTAAATGTAACTTTCAAGGTGATGTTT
The DNA here is from genome assembly GCA_007258455.2 of Sequoia sempervirens. Taxonomy (NCBI): domain Eukaryota; kingdom Viridiplantae; phylum Streptophyta; class Pinopsida; order Cupressales; family Cupressaceae; genus Sequoia; species Sequoia sempervirens. The sequence continues at coordinate 1,986 of VDFB02064589.1, forward strand.
TCTTTATTTGGGTAAGTGTCAATCCTCCCACAGTTAAACACATATAAATGTTTTTCACCATCTACTTTCATAGATAAATTTATTTATTATTATTTTTTAAGGTTTATAATAAAATGGGTTTAGATTAAGAAATTAAATTTGTTTAAAAAATAAAATTAAAAGTTTGAAGTAAAGACATAAAACTTAAATATATGTAAAAATGTCAACATTTAGAGTGATGGAGGGTAATCTATCTATTGAGAGTGCTTCTTAAATAGATTAGTACTCTCCCATCCTATTTATGTAATTTGTGGATGTTGTATATCTAAGGGGACAAGAACACCAATCCCAATAATATATTTTGTGGTCACGTTTTCATTACTAATCTATTACTACCTAGAGGATTTACCATGGAGTGATGTAGACCAAGCACCATACTACATATGATGTAGAGAAAAATGATTGACCACATGCATGAATCCAATTAGATGGGGTAAGAGGAGTGGTATGAACAACACTATCATGAGAAACTTGACTTGTGGGGTACAAGGTGATCCCATGGTTGTTGCACAAATCTTAGAGATGTTGAAACTTAAGTATATCCTTTTTGATCTAGGCTTGTATTTGTAAGTACCTAGAGAAAATGACATCACTTTCTCAATCAAAGAGAAATTCCATTCATTATCATCTATAAAAGCTATTGTTTCTAGACTTCCAAATTTGAAAAAAATAGTTTTCAATAATTTATAAAGTAAAACAACAACCACATTAATTATGGTTCCTCAAGGTGATTTAGTGAATATGGTTAGATAGTGTTAATTTGTTACATAAATTGTAGTTAGCTATATTTTTTGGATATTGTTCTTGAAATTGTTTTCTATTTTTGGAGCATAAAACAAAACATAAAGGAGCATATGTAGTCAGGGTATTAGAAGGGCCAATGCAATTCCAATGTGAGACAAGTTTTTGAGTGAAAGTTATAAAATATAGCTATTGGCTAAAAATGTTCATATTAAATTTTATTTACACAAATATTAATATATAGATTAAGTGATTTTAGAAATGTCATTCAAGGAGACAAGATATATTTAAAGTCAACAATGTAATTTTAACAAACCCAAAATTTATTTTCATATTAATTTACCCTCCCACCTCATAATAGAAAATGACTATTATGATATATATAATAGTGCATGTCATTCAAGCCATTAATAGAGTTAAAACTTGATTCAACAAATAAAATGCATTGAACATGTAATTTATAAAAATGATAAATAAAAAATTGATTGTTGCATTGACTATTACCAACAGAAACCAATAGAAAGAAAGATAAATGACATTTTCACAATTATTTAAAATAAAAAATTATTGAAGACTATAGGATTGTTGCTTAAATTTTTTAATTTTGTATGTTCATTAGCTAAACTAGTAAAATAAATGGAATGCAATAGATGTATTAGTATTCCTATCCCGACATGAACTAGTAATATAAATAGACCATAAGATTTTATCTCTAAAAAGGCATTTTTTGGGAGAACTCTAGATGGAATGGAGAGAATAGGTTATAAATCCACTTCCAAGTCAACTAAGCATGGGATTATTCCAAAAAATATCCTTAAAGGTTTCAATTTGTTAATAAGAAAGATAATTGAAAAGCACATTTCCCAAATGGACCGAATATTCACCTATGGGAAGCCCTTAATTGTAAAGGAAACAACGAAAATAATTAGTCTTGGGCTCAAGTATAGCTTATTAAACTCTATGAAGTTTATACAGTTAAGTGTCAAGGGAAGTACAAAGACCCCGATGCTTATTGAGATTAGTAAGACCAAAGGAAAACAAACAAAGAAATATATATAAGAGATGAGGAGTATAATTCTAAAAGGCATTATTATAGTTCCATCTCCAATATTTCGATCAATCATGTGACAAAAAATACCCAACTTTTTTAATATGACATTAGACACAAGTTCATGTATTTGTAGGATATAAGGTAAATCTAAAGTAGCAAGATGGAATATTTGTTATAAGGTCAACCATAGGTTCCAATCTCTAGAAGAGACAAGATCCCCGATGGTTTGAATGCCTTTATAAATTATTCTAATAAATTAAATCCAAGGAGTTTGTGCCAAAGGTAAATTGGAAGTGTTAATTATAGGAGATCACCAAAAGATATGGTCATTGGACAACAACCCATTTGTAAAGCCACCACCAACCCATTTAAGAAAGAGTTTTAAGTTTCAAAGGATTTTAAAATTCTTTGAGTAACAAATGAATCGTAAATATTTATGAGAGCATTAGTGATGAGAAGAGAATGGAACCAAATTCCATTCCAACACTATTTACCATAAGGAACACTTTCTTGAATGTTATTCTTGAGGAGAGTTTTCCAAGCTTTAGATCCACCGATAACACATATAATATACTTAAGATAGAGAGGAAGGCTATGCCTATGACCATAAGTAATCTCCATGCCGCCTTTATCTTGTGGGAGGGAACAAGTATCCCAATCAACTTTGTGGAAACCACAAGACTAATTATTATTTTTCCAAAGGAAATCTCACAAGATATTTTCTAGTCTGTCATAAGCGACTTTGAAAGGAACCCAAGGTGATAGTCATAAATGTGGGTAGCTACAAAGAATTTTGTATAAGCATGAAACTTTCCCATGAGGGAGTAAACTTAGATACAAAGATAGAGATAATTTTTTCCATCATTTAAGTACCATATTTCTATAGGGTGATAAATATACTTTCAAAGGGAAATGGGTTGTCAAGAAGCTTGAACATATTACATTTATCAATCCACTTCCATTGAAATAATTCAACTAAGAAGGAATGGGGAAAGATATTTTCCTACAATACCAAGTTTAATTCCACTAAAGATTACATATTGAAGTGAAAAAAGGTGTCCAAAATGAAAATAGCCTCTTGCAAAGACTTACGATGCTTTACTAAATTAAGAAAATAATCATCCAAAAAATTCACATTGATAAGTTGGCAAGAGGAAGAGGGAACACAAGTGCCCTTAACCAAGCCTCATGAGGCTTTGTGAGCTAGAAGATACCAAAATTATTCAATAATAATGTTCAATGAGTGAGAAAGAGCATAACAATAACTAATAGACCATAGTAGAATCTTAGAGGGTCTACTATTAATGGAATTCAAGTTGAAGAATTCATAAAAGAGCTTGAATTTCTTGCAAATAGAATTCCCAAATATTTTAACATGACCAAGATAAAAGGCCATTCAATTCAATCACTTGCCTTATAAAGTCTAGCTTAAGAAAAAATGTTTTAATTGGACACATTAGCCCATTCCACACATTCCCAAACAACAATTACATTATCAAGAATGTAATTTTTTTTATGAAGCCTGTTTACACAGACCATATTATAGATGACGAAAGATGAAAAATGTAAAGAGTTAAAAGGATTAGGAAATATTTTTGTAAGAAAAATTAAGTAGGTGATGGGCTACCAACTAGTGATAAGCTCAAGATCCCTAGCTTTGGGAATAAATTTGATATTACCAAGGTTGATAATATACCCCCAAGGAATAAGTTAGGTCCCATAATTTTTATGTAACATTATAAAAATTATAAGGAAACTCATTAAGGACCAAAGCCTTGTCATTTGCCACTTGTGTAAGAGCATCATAAAACTCCTATAAAGTGAGATAAGAATCATAAGTAATTTTATTTTTTAACTAAGTTTCATGGGAACTACATAAAAAAATTACTAAATCACGTCCTACATCTCTTTATTGTATTATATTGTGCTTGAAAGAATAATTTATAAGTCTTTAGGAAATTATGCGAAATCTTAGGAAACATAAAAACTAGAAATCTCCCCCATGAGTATTCATTATTTCTTTTATTTGAGCTCAATCCTACTAGAATAATAGAGTTTTAAGAAAATATTTAAAGGTTTCATCACCCACCTTGAGATAGAATAGATGAGCTCAAATTTGAGCTCCCTTAGCTTAGTTATGATATTTAATCTTGAGCTTGTGCTTGAAGTGGGCTACCTAAATTTAAAGTTTTATGTTCAAAATTTCCTTCTCAAGCTTAATTGTGACTTGGTAAAACTCATTATAAATAATATATTATCTCTCATGTGAATCTAATAAACTTACTTGGTAAATTATTTTAGGAAGGTGACAGTGTGAGGAGTTATCAATTCCACCCTTCCATTGATTTGGTAGCCACCAAAGAATGTGGCTTTAGGTTCCAAAGCCATGCAATGAGATGAACCATCCCCTTATGAGTGAGAAGTGATGTTGATGCAGGAGCATCTAGTGGTGTAAGGGCAATCCCACATCACCCAAAAAAAGAGTTTCATTTCATGTTGGTATTTTCTTAGATGTTTTTGCATTTTTGGATACCCTTTTCATCATAATGTAATTCCCAACTTACGATTTTGCTTTTCTATTTCTGGGTTGAAAGATATTGCAGTTTTAGTCTCCCAGAATTACACCTAAAAACCTTCTAGATCAGATTTGAGGCATTAAACAGCCCCAAAAAATTGTCAAAGTTGGTATAGTGGATGTCAAGCACATTCTTGACTCTGAGACCTTTCCAACGGTTCAAACGGTTCGAAAAATGAAGTCCCAGATCAAAAGTTATGGCTCCCAAAAGTTGGTGCACTTTCTAGAAGATACTAATTTTTGAATGTACTTTTGAAATTTGAATTTCAAGTTGTAATTTTTGGCACCAAATCACCAATAACTCAAATTTGAAATATTTTTGGCTCCAAACTAAAAAGGGAGCTCTATTTATGGGCGGGTTTTTGATTTTTGTGTAGCTTTTTGGGGACAAGTTTGCATACTGCGAAAAGGGGTTTTCTATAATTCTGTAGTTTGCATATTTCCAGAACTTGAGGATATTAGATCCTCTACATGTAAGTTTTAGAATAATAAAATAACATTCTCTGTTTGGTGTGTTAGTTTTTTGTGTCTCGGGTTGCACCCTCGTTAGATGTTTTTATAAAGAATTGAGTGCTAGGAATTTTAAACACACATTAACTTAACAACCATAGAAGTGATGGAATTGTGGTTATAAAGAGTGATATGAAGATGCAATGTGTTTCATCTTCCATTAAGTTTGATGAGATGGAACATGTGCTACTTAGAAATCATAACATGCTAAATCTACTTGAGAACCCTATCCTTCATATCCTATATATTAGATCACATATACCATGGATTCAATATAGTAATCCACTATCAAAAATCTAGGTTTGATAGTGCTTAATGGTATCTTAAAATAGAACCACTACTCACTCTCTCCTAAGCACCAATATATAGATAGCTTTCCAAATTTATCCTCAACTGACTTCGCCATATTAAATTTACCATAAATAAACCAATTGGAGAAAGTCAAGTTATTAACAAGCCAATGCTACAACAATGCACTTTATAGGCCATCGTTGGGTGCATAAATATTACTAACACTTATATTAGAGCCATACATAACCCACATGATATGATCATAGCCCACATGACATGAAGATTGGACCCTTGTCTAGAGGCAACAATGATAAAACTTAATCCTAGAGAAAGTAACATGCAAGCACCACCTTTCCCATCTTCATGGGTGGTGTTGAGCTAGAAGGAATGAGGTCAAATTTATCTCAATGTAGTTTGAAGAAACAATCTAGTAACTTTTAGGGTATACTTTAATAAATTACCTCTTGGGAAATCTATAGAAGCCCTCACACTCGCACTACAAAGAAGCATAATAACCTAGACAATTTTGTCCTATTATAAATTAAATTTTAGAGTGAATTTTTTTTTTCCTTGTATCAATTTTTTTGAAATCCAATGACTAAATTTTTATATTAATATATAACTTTTGTGGTGATTCAATGTTCAAATTTTCTATCAATATATATAAATTTTAAACAAAGATGTTGAAATGAGGTGAGTATAGAAAGTAAAAAATAACTCCTATTAAAGTAGCAAGATTAGGGCCTTGATTTTTATATACAATATTGTGATATCTAGATCTATTTTAAATGATAGAATTTTCTAATTTAAGGATATTTAATTTTAGAAGTAATAAAAATCTATCATATATGGGTGAAATGACACTTTAAAAAAACCTAAAAATAGCCAAATTTGGTGGATTTAAAAATAACCAAATGGTGACATATAGCCACTAAAAAAATCCTTATAACTTTAACTTCTTTTAGATAAATAATATCAAAGAAACTAGGTTATTGAAAAGCAACCCCAACACAAAAGTCATGGGAATATTTTGTGAGGCCATGATCATTTTATGAGATAATTTTTATGTGGAATGATCCTTCATAGATTGCTTTTATTGGTAATCATTTTCATGTGCTAATGTAATAAGTTGGTTACCTAATAAAGGATGTTGGTTTGGAAAAATATAATATTTGAGTGAAAATGGATTATGTTTGTTGCTAGAATCTCTCACTAGTGAACATTCATCACCAGGTGGGACTCAAGAGTACATAGATGGTTTATCATTTATAAGAGATGTTCCAATGACCACATGGTGACTTGGAACAACAAAAATTTAAAAATATGGCCTCATAACTAAAATTTTGACTAGCACAACATTATTTTTAGTTGTAGGAATGACATCGCTTTTCTAAATAAATTAAATTTTGGACTAGGGCTTATTGGGGTTAGAATATTTAGCCACATTTAATTTTTTTCTAAAACTATCAACAAATCAATCTATTGGCTTAATAGGTGGCTTGGGTATGAGCAAAAAAAATTTAATCTTGTGGTTGAGAGCCTAACACTAAAAATAGTATTAGGTAAGTTAACATAAGTGACTTTATTTCCATAACGGATGGCATGATGCAAAGAGCTATTTTTGGTATTGTCTCAGGCCATTCCAAAATAAAAAAGCAGAGGAGGAAGAAAGGTAAGTACCAGGAGGATACTGCTCAGGCTAAAGATAGCAAGGATGAGACAAAGAAGGATTGGATGGACTTCCTTGACATGTTGAAGGAGAACTGGGAACTCATAAATGGTCCTAAGGAGTGATGGCTACTCTAGATTTCTATTGTTTCCTTTCTCTATTTTGTTTTAGAAATATTTGGCCTATGTGCTTGGTTTTTTTTTTCCTCAATTCTTCTTTTCATATGTTTTAGGTGGTTTAGTTTAGCTTGTGTGCCTCCCTAGGTTGTAGGTGTTGGTTGTGGCCTTTGTGCCAGTTTTGATTTTTGGCTCTGTTGTTTCTATTTTATGTTGGGAAAATGTGTCTCAACCTTGCAATTATATACAATTTGTTGATAGGATGTATGTTGGTATGTGGTGACTAATCATGCAAATATTGTACACTCGTAGCAAGATATGGGGTTCAGGGCATCGCCTCAAAAAAAAAATTGTTGACATGTCAAGGTGTTTTCTCGTTGACACGTCAAGGTTTTTTATTGCTGTCACATCAAGGTTTTTTCTCGTTGACACGTCAATGTTTTTTCGTTAACACATCAAATGAAAAATGACCTTGTAAAACCCTTATTCTAGAAGGTTCCAAAAAGATTGTTATAAGTGGTTGGGATGTATGTAGACGTGGGTGTATTTTGAGAGTTTGATAGTAGTCGTGGTGTCTCTTGATCTTTGGTGGTGATACTCCTATGAGAAGCTTGCTTTGCAAGTATATTGTAATCTTTTCATTTCTGAATAATATATTGGGTAGCTTTTGGAGTGTGGGGTTTTTCTACCGAAAGGGTTTTCCCAACATAAATCATTGTGTTGTGGTATGCATGATATTTGTATTTATTTCTATTTAAGTTTTTTGTAAATGTTAAAGATCTATAAAATTTTTGCATTATTCTCCTCTCAAGGTTAGTTTAGGAAGTTGTTTCGCTACCTTAGCTTCCTTACAAGTGGTATCAGAGCTTGATCACCTTTGGTTTCAATTGTGGGTTGTTGGGATTTTTGAACTAATCTAGATTTGAGCCGGACCTTGTGCATAAGACACTTTGTGATCTTGTTGTAGGAATTTTCAGATGGAAAGTTCATCAAGGAGAATAGAGGTGGAGAAATTTTCTAGAAATAATTTTGAGATGTGGAAGCTAAACATGGAGGATTTGTTGATAGATTGAGATCTGTGGGATGTTGTTGATGAGAATGTTTCAAGGCCTACAAATCCTACTCAAGCTGCTCAATACTATGTTATGGACCATAAAGCCAAGGGCCTAATCAGATTGTGCTTGGAAGACTCTATTTTAATTAATGTCCATGAAGAGACCTCTGCATAGAAACTATGGAAGAATCTTGGTGAAATGTATCAGGCCAAATATTTAGTGAACAAGATTTTCTTGAGGAAGAAGTTGTATTCCTTGAGAATGGAAGAGGGTGGGTGGAATCCTGAGACTACCTAGAAGCATTCAATATGTTGGTGGCTCAATTGGCATCAATTGGTGTTGTTATCCACTGAAATTTGCACCCTGTTGAACCCGATGTTCAACACCTCAGTGTAACATGGGAAGACCTCTAAAGCTGTGGGTTTCTTGTAGACAGAGGTCAACCTCCAGAGAAGGCCGGCTTCCTATGGTGTCACCTAAACTACTGATTCTGTAAAGGAAAAGGGTAGAAGGAGAATGCTTAAAAATTAAAACTAATGAGAACATTATTTCTATGGTGATACACCTAAATGTAATAAGAGCTATGAACATTTAGACTGGCATACACTTGAATAATGATGACTGACATTGAACTGCACAACGTGTTACCGTAAGTTTATGCATGAATATTTCATAAAAAGGTTGACTTGCATACACTTTTAAGAAGGAAAGGTAACTTTCACAAATCAAAAGGGTCATATACAACTTTAAAACACAATTTACAACCTGCATAACTATACTTTTGCAGAAAAGGCATAATACATGAGACAAAGCTATAGGGAAATAAAAAAGATCTCACAAATAGCTTGATCAATCACCTGACAATACACGATGCTACAAGAACAAGAAGGAAAAATGAGACAATCAATGGTATCCAAGGTAAACATTGTATTATCATGCTCCAAATGAGTTACAAAATCTGCAAAAGTATGACAAGGGACTTCTAAAGTCACAAAGTCTCTATCTACATATGGAGAACTCCTTTACAAATGAGGCAAAAATGCCATATATACCAAAAACTAAAAGTGTAGGCCCCCTCCCTAGGGTTTACAAAAATGAGTTGGTTCCTAAACCTGTCGACCCTCAAATCTTTTGGACTAAAGTTAATGCTACATTCAA
>VDFB02064590.1:0-28195 GCA_007258455.2 Sequoia sempervirens
TCTCTCTCTCTCCCTCTCTTTGAAGTCTCTATATCTCTCTTAGGTCTCTCCCACTCTCTCTCTCCTCTCTCTCTCTCTCTCTTACTCTCAAGTCTCTTTCTCTCCCTCTCTCCCTCTCCCTCTCTCCCTCTCAAGTCTTTGTCTCTCTCTTAGGTTTCTCTTTCCCACTCCCCCCCTCTCTCTCTCTGTTAGATTTCCCCTTCCCACCAAAACTAAATCTCTCTCCCTCTCCCTCTCTCCCCGCCTCTCTCCCTCTCAAGTCTCTTTCTCTCTCTCTCTCACTCCCTCTCTTTCACTCTCTCTTAGGTCTCTCCCACTCCCTCTCTCTCTTCTCTCATATCTCTCTCTCTTACTCACACCCTCCATCTCCCTCTCAGCTCTCTCTCTCTCTCTCTCTCTCTCTCTCTCTCTCTCTCTCTCTCTCTCTCTCTCTCTCTCTCTCTCTCTCTCAGGTCCCTCCCTCTCCCTCTCCCTCTCTTTGAAGTTTCTATATCTATCTTAGGTCTCTCCCACTCTCTCTCTCCTCTCTATCGCTCTCACTTACACTCTCAAGTCTCTTTCTCTCCCTCTCTCCCTCTCAATTCTATCTCCCTCTCTCCCTCTCAAGTATTTGTCTCTCTCTCTCAAGTTTCTCCTTCCCACCACAACTAGATCTCTCTCTCTCTCCCTCTCAAGTCTCTTTCTCTCTCTCCCTCCCTCTCTTCCTCTCAAGTCTCTCTCCCTCTCCCTCCCTCTATCTCCCTCTCTCCCTCTGTTCCTCTTTCTCCCTCCCCCATTCATCTCTCTCTCCCCATCCCTTTGAGGTCTCTCTCTCTCCCTCTTAATTCTCCTTCTCTCTCTTCTCTCTCCTCTTCTTCTCTCTCTCTCTCTCCTCTTCTCTCTCCTTTTTTTGGGTCTCCTTATCGCCTCTCTCCCTCTCTCTCGATTTCACTCTCCTCACTTTCCATCTTCTCCAGTCTCTCTCAGAGGGTGTGTCTCCTTCCCCACCCTATCTCAGGAAAAATCTCTCTGGTGTCTCCCTTCCCAATCTCTATCTAGATAACTCTCTCTCTCTCTCTCTCTCCTTTATTTTAGGTCTCCCACTGCCCCTCTCTCTCTCTCACTCACTTTCACCTCCCTATCAGGTCTCTCTCTCCCACTCCCTCTCTCTCTTAGGTGTCTCCTTCCAACCCTAATTAGATAAATATCTCTCTCTGGTGTTTCTTTCCCACCCTAACTAGATAACTCTATCTCTCCCCCCTCTCTCCCTCCCTCCCTCTCCCTCCCTCTATCTATCCCTCTCTCCCTCTCAATCCCCTCTCTCCCTCCCCCCTCTCTCTCTCTCCCTTAGAAGTAACTTGAGATGGGGAGAGAGAGAAAGGGAGAGTGACTTGAGATGGAGAGAGGGAAGGAGAGATATAGAGAGAGAGTGGGAGAGAGAGAGACCTAAGAGGGATATGAAGAGATAGAGAGAGATAGTGTGTGTGTGTGAGAGAGAGAGAGAGAGAGAGACTTGAGAGAGAGTGGGAGAGAGACCTGAGAGGGAGATGGGGAGTGTAAGAGAGTGAGAGAGTGAGAGAGAGACATGAGAGAGAGGGAGTGGGAGAGACCTAAGAAAGACCTAAGAGGGAGAGAGGGAGTGGAAGAGACCTAAGAGAGAGAGACTTAAGAAGGAGAGAGACTTCAAAGGGAGGGGGAGAGAGAGAGGGAGAGAGGGAGATGGAGAGTGAGAGGGAGATGAAGAGGGAGTGTGAGGGGCCTAAGAGCAAGAGAGGGAGTGGGAGAGAGAGAGAGGGAGAGAGACTTGAGAAGGAGAGAGTTTGAAGGGAGAGAAACTTTGAAGGGATGGAGAGAGAGAGAGAGGAGAGAGGGAGAGGGAGAGTGAGATGGAGAGGGAGTGGTAGGGACCAGAGAGAGAGACCTGGGAGGCAAATAGAGAGTGAGAGAGATAGGGAAAGAGAGAGAGGAAGAGAGAGAGGGGGGAGAGAGAGAGAGACTTGAGAGGGAGAGAGGGAGGGAGAGGGAGAGAGAGACTTGAGAGGGAGAGAGGGAGGGTGAGAGTGGGAGAGAGACTTGAGAGCCCGAGAGAGTGTGAGTGTGAGTGAGACATTGAGAGAGAGAGAGAGGGAGTGAGAGAGAGTTGAGAGAGGGAGACCTACGAGGGAGAGAGGGAGTGGGAAAGACTTGAGAGAGAGACCTAAGAGGGAGAGAGACTTAAGAGGAAGAGAGACTTCAAAGGGAGGGAGGGGAGAGAGAGAGAGAGAGAGAGAGAGAGAGAGAGAGAGAGAGAGAGTGGGAGGGACTTGAGAGAGAGAGAGAAGGGTGGAGAGAGAGGTAGAGAGATATGTCTAGAGCTCAAGGAGAAAGAGTGGGAAAGATAGGTATAAAAAGGGATAAAGAGAGAAGAAAGGAGGGAGGGATAGGTCTAGAGCTTAAGGGGAGACATAGTGATATATAGAGAGGTAGAGAAAGGGATAGAGAGATATGATGATTTATGAAGATTTGTTTATCTCCTTGATACAAAAAATATAAATATTTCATTATTCATTAATTTTTCTAATGTTTCAAGTATTTTGAGATGAGTGTTACAAAAAAATCATGAAAAAAAGACTTTGCATGTGAAATTAGTGAGCATTTGATGTTTCAAAAATGAAATATGAAGTTCAAATGATTATAATTATTTTTTGATATATAATATAGAAACACCACCTAGTCCATTGTGTAGAACTCTCAATCACCTTTCCAATGCCTATAAAAAGTTGAAATTTCGATAAGAAACACAAAAGTTATGCGCATTTTACTAAAGAGGGTTTTTTAGGTCTTCAAAATGGATATCCGTTTTGTTTTTTAAAAAAAATGGGTTCCCACTTTCCAAAATGGATATCCATTTCAGTTTTGTATTACCAAACCAAAATGGATATTGTACCTAAGCCTGCAAAAAGTCAAAGGCATTTTTGGACATGTTAAAAATGCCTTCTTTTTTTTCCCATTGCCACTTTTTGGACCCCCATGATCTTGCACATACCCATATATATATAGGATAAGAATTTATCTTGAGAGACAAGTTACGATAAAATATTTAATTTTAAGGTCATGGTTTAGTAAGCTCATGGTTTTGAGGCACATAGTTTATGTAATATCACTTAGTGGTCTTGTGTAATCTTATCTTTTAAAAGGAAGCACATGGGTAGTTGTTAGGATCAATTAGATTGATCATTTCTTATTGGTTGCATATGTAATTACAAGAAGCATAGATTGAGATGTGTGGATATATAGTTCTCATTTTCCTAATCACATGGATGGGTGCAAATGACTTACTTAATGCTATAGAGGTCTTGCATGGAGACTCTACAAGTATAGTATGATTGTATTCTTGAGATAGTACATTGATTTATGTGGATTCTTTTAGAGGTTAATTTTCTTAGAAAGGTGTTATCTTGTGCCCGTATGCTTTGTTATTATTTTGCATTGTTGATTTTGAATACTTGTTTTGTATTTTTCTTTCATTAGAGTTATGTGGAATTAGTATATTTTTCCTACAATTTTCTTTCATGCATGTAGTTCAATGAGATACTAACATCATTAAAGGGAAGGTAAGCATATGCATACTCTTTAAATGATGAGAAAAGAATTCTAGAATCTAGCATTCCTCATTAGTGTGACTTCTTGGATTTGGTTTCATGGAATAAAGCATATTTGGAAATTTATTCCCACCTCCAAACAACAAAGGCAATAAACTTATTCCCAACCATATCAAAATTCCCCCACAAAGGAGGAAAAGTAAGAGAATGAGAAGAAAACCTAAATGCATATGTTAAAGAGGGGTTGGGAATGCAACAAACCTTATGGGATAATACTAGCCCCAATTCAATCACAATCACCCTCTCTTATTTCAAAGTATCTCTAGATCATCAAATCATGCAATAGAGAAACATAAAACATATATACCTCTAGGTCCAATTATGCGAGAAGAAAATTTGTTCTACAGTGAAGCACTTATGTTGGTTGTCCACAAGTGGTGTTGTATGCACTCAATGATCAATACTACACATATCACACTTGAATCAAATTTTTAAATCTTAATTGCATTTAAATGTTTGTTTATTTAATTGAGTTGTCTTTGCCATGTTCTTGCAGACCATGTCACAAGCGATAATTTTTTTCTTTTTCATAGCTGCAAATGTCTATTCCAATCACAAAATTTAATTTCTTTCAAGTAATTTTGAATAAAACTAGTACTTGTACCAGGAAGGGTACAACATGGTTGCATCAATTATTGGATTTATTACTATGTATAAGAAGGAGCAACATAAGATAAAGGAGACATATAAGACTAAATATGGATTCCAAATGAATTATCATCGAAAATCAAGTTTCAACTATCGTTAAATGGTAAATCACATGTCGTTTAATGGTAAAAACCTCCAAAATATGAGGTGAAAGCCTCCAAAATCTCACTTATCATGTAAAAGCCAAATAAATATTGATTTTCCAATTAGATGGGAACATTATATTTCCATTTGGAGTGGTTTTTTCCAATTTGATGGCAACTTTCCTTTTTCATTTGCATTGTTTTATGTTTTAAAATTGTATTCAAATATTTCAAAATCAAATAATGCCTAATTTCTTTAAGGAAAAATCTAGATTGTCTAAGTTTATTTCACTCAATTATTTAGTACTTATTATTAATTATTTAATCCAACTATATGCAACTAGAACTTGCAACACATTGCATCTATACATACCCATGCACAAACACATACTCTCTAACATATCAGCATATATATAATTTTCTATAGACGTAATCGTTGAACTTCCTTTAAATGCAAGTGCTAGTTTAAAGTATATAACCATAAAATCTCCAAGTGTTTTAATTGTCAAAGCATCCATACACAGCCATGCACAAACACATACTCTCTCACATATTAACATATATATAATTTCTATAGACATAATCCTTGAATTTTCTTTAAATGCAAGTGCTAGTTTAAAGTATATAACCATAAAGTCTTCAAGTATTTTAATTGTCGGATGGAACCTGAAAGCCACATAAAGTGAAAAAAAAAAAATCGAGTCAAGGGCAGCTACAGCTATATCCAATGATAATCCCATGAACCTAACCTTTGAAATAATTACTCTAGATGTTAGATCTGCCTTTACATCGGCTATATTTGAAGGGTGTTTTATCTGTGGCAGATTCTTGAGCGTGACAAATGATTAGTCTGGGTCCCACGTCACCTGAATTATAGCCTCCATAAACACGGAATGTTCCAACCTCCAGGAATGCTGGGACCTGAATGCATTTGTGGAAATTCATTCCTGTAACTCAGGATCCTCAATGCTTTCCTTCAGGACTCTCTTCCAAGCTTCCATGGCAACTTCTACATTGAGTCTAGTAATGCCTTTCACAGTGTTATTTTCCTATATCCTTCAGCGAGTTTTCACAGTTTAACAACTTCAATACAATCTTATTTATAAGAAGGATTGGGCGATTAGTTTGCTGCAGTCTGTGAACAACAATGGTGTTAAAAGATAAAGGATAAGAATGAGCAAGTGACTTACCTGGATATTAGTGATAATTTTAAGAAATCTCACTCATTTTAGGAAAAAATATTAATTTTTATTGGTCAATATTTTCTTTTTCAAAAAAAATAATAATTTTATTGCTATATTTTTTACACCACTAAAATTTTATAAAAAAATTTGGTGAATATTGAAAATAATAGGAAAATACATTAATTATGATGGCAAATCCATCCAATCTAAAAATAATTCTAATGAAAAAGTAGGGGCCGAGAGTGAAAATTATTGATAGGTTTAAGGGATAGACTATAATATTTATTTGCCACCATTGTTTTAAAATTTAATATAATGGACCTCATTGTATGTTACAAGATAAAATGTACCCATGATCTGTAATTCTCATGGGGCTCAAAAATGCTTTTAGATCATTGATCTAATGACCCTCATTGTACTATGCAAGGTAAAATGTACCCATAATCTATAATGCTCATGAGACCCAAAATTGTGGCCTACATGAGCATTACAGATCATGGGTACATTTTACCTTATGGAATACAACAAGGGCCATTAGATTAGATTATAAATCAATGGTGCAAACTAAAGATTAGAAATATAGTCCTAATGCAACTAATAATTATGATATACTATTGGCGAATTAATATAAATTTCTATTATAATTTATGAAATTTAGGAAAAATTAATCTAATCATGTATTGAATATTGTGGCGAAGTTTTGAGTTAATTTTTATAATAAAATAAATTATTTGATCATTTAAATAAGACTATAATAAAATTTTGTAAAAATGTGGTGATTCAAGTCACATTATAGCTCAAACTATTAGCAATTTTAGATTCACAAATTTCAATTATTAGCCAATTGACGAATATTAGCCACTAAAAAAATCACTACTCGAGATTCTGCACAAATTATGTCATGTTGTCAATGATGCTGAGGATATATGGCTTTGGAACGAGATAAAAGAAGGGAACTTATCCTCTCCTCTTGGGCAAGAACAATACTACAATTTATGATCAATAGAGATTTTATAATTGGAAGATTTGCTTTGATTTAATTAAAAGATTTGATTTACTCTGATTTGATTGTCAATTGATAACCATTATAGTTTGATGGTGTGACAATGTGAGCATTTAGCCTTCAATGTGTAGACAATCTTTGGCTTATTTGTTGTTGAGTTTTGCATTTGATTGAAACCATTACCTACCTGTTTTGCAGCAAAGTTTAGTAGTTAACAAGCATGAGATAGGTTTTAAGGTACTATATGTACCCTATCAACTAATAATTATAATATTTACCTAATCAATATCATACATGAAATAGTTACATAAAATTACTTTTCACAATTGATATTTGTAAAATAAATATTTAGCCGATAGGCTATTATGTGGGGGAACCCCACCAGGGTCTCCTTCAATCTGACGCCAACGTTTTCCTTTCTTGTTTTTCCCGACATGCTCACTTAATCAACACATTCCCCAAAACAACAGTCGCGCACATTTCTTCTCCATAGATTTTGTCGCTAATAAAAAATACCAAAGTACATCAGCCTATCGGTGTAAGAATTGTACCTCATTGGAATGCAAGTGCTAGTTTATTTTAATTTTTCTTTATTTTTATACAAAGACACAAAAATAAAAATAAAAAAATCAGAATGGAATATCCTACAAACCAAAACATACAAATTATCTTTTATAAAAAAAGATTGAAGTCACAATTGCCACAAGGACACTACCTACATTAATCAAATTCAATATGGTTTATAAAATTAATTAAAAGACATAGATAGGTACAAGAAGTCAGTGATTAGGCAACCTGCCAAGAAAGTCGATAGAAAGATATAATTAATAAAATCCAACTACAAGAAAAAGAGATATCCTTTTAAGATTTTGTATGTATTACACGTATTATTATTATTTTTTAATGCTTATTTTGTTTGTACTAACACCATTATTGACTCATGTGACGAGTAAATGCATAGTTGATAGTTGTACATATATTCTCCGACATAATAATTCCCAAAAGGAAATTTTTTAAGATATCTTGTACATTAAGATTATAGGCTTCTATAAAAAGAATTGGATTATTTATTAATTAATTTTTTTAGTTTGTTTATAGAGACTCACTTTTTCAATGATATGTGACATCGTAGTTGATCATTGAAGGGCTTGAGCAGTAGTGATGATAGTTGGGAATCAAATTATATGATTTTAATAAAAATAACTAAATCTTTTTTATAAAATAATATACGATTAAAAATAGTTGTTACTACAATAAAGTATGTTGTTAAAATAATAAATTATATTTGATGATAGTGAAAGAAAATAAAATACAAACTTTTAGATAATTGAGGGAAGATAAAATAAATAAAGAATAATTAGTAAATATTACAATTTATATGTTTAAATTGGGAGGCATAAGGTTGTACACTTTAAAAATAATATAAGTTATATAGATGAATAATTCTCTTGTGAAATGCTTGCATAATGATGGTCTTGTACACCAAATTTGTGTGTCACTTGGTGATGACAATGATCTAAGGATACTACCTTACCTTTACATTTATTTAATCTTGCTTCTTCATCACTCTAAGCATCAATATACATAGTGATTGTCAAGTGAACCATTCAAACTTATGAACGATGGGTTGTTGAAGGGGTGATTTTGGTATCAAATAATTTGTGCAACTTGTAGTGTCCCTCCAGTTTAGACATACTGTTTAGTTTGATTCTGCTTGTTAGATACTTAGTTCATTGTGATCCTATGTTGTTTTGATTTTGCGGATGATACATTGACATTCTGGTTATTTGGATTATGTTGGTTCGATGATACTGTGATAGTTTCATTCGTGATATGGCTTATTGGTTATGATTATTGCTTATGTTATCATGTTGATATGATTGATTTTGCTCGTTTGTGTCGGTGGATAAGACAGTGTAGCATTACTCATTCGTGAGTACCCTGCTACGCTGCAATTCTTATTCACGGTGTGTTTTCTAACATGAGTTTATATATACATGTTTTAACCTTGATGTTTTCCTGCAGACACAGGTACCGGGTAACAGCTCCACCTGCTTGTCAGGTCTGAGTGTACCCTAATTCATTATAAATATGTTGTCGGAGGTATTGACAGGTCCTTTTAAACCATCATTCATTTTTGAACAAGTATCTCTGTGTTACCCTGTATAGCCCAATTTGTCTTGTTATGTTCAAATATATATTGTTTTGTGTTTGCGAAAATAATATTTAATTTTATTAAATGTTTATTAATGTTTTAACCAACGTTAATGATTTAATTTATTAAGTTAAATTAAATAAATTATTTCTTTGCAATGTTTTAACTAAAATAATATTATTGTTGTCTTAATTGTGCAAATTGAATTGTGTGAAATAGATATTTTTAAAACAAAATATTTTCGACGAGTTACGAATCTCTGATTGTTGTTAAAGGTTTGTTCTGATATTTTAAGAATGAGTTGAATTGAATGAGTTATTTACAATGCAAATGAAACTGTTACTTAAAATGGAATGATTGGAAATCTTGATTGCATGAATTTATATCTTTTGGATTTTGGGAATTGTGCATTCACGGGAAGAATTTTTACGGCAGCAGCTTTAAGCAAAATTTCAATACGGCAATTGTTTTAGAAGAAATTTTCTTTTTAGATTTTGTTTTCAAGCGTGATTTGAAGCTGATTGATTTGAATCTCGCCGTTGAAGTCTGGAAAATTAATCGAGGAATCAGCAAAGGTTTTAGAATTCGTTTCAGCTCGATTTCCAGATTTACCAAGTTTTCTTCTTTTAAAGTTTTTGCAAAATTATTTGAATTTAAACTTTGTGGAAAAATAATTGTCTGTCAAACCTGCATATAAAATAGAGAAAACATCAGATCAAGCCTTTAAATTTTGTAGAAAATACTGTTAAGTAATGAAATTAAGAATTCAAGAAAGTATAACTTAAAATATATCTGTAGAACTGAAAACAACTTTGGATTTCTTTTAAATATTCATTGTACTGTTGAAATTTATGATACAGAATTAAGAACGAAATCTATGTAATATTGAAATAGATCGAAGTCAAGAAATTATACAATATAAAATTTGGGGATTGATGCTCTGAGTACACAATTATCGCTTCTTTTATCACAATATTTTCTCCAAATTATAATTGTGGATTTTCTGGTAGAGGCGTTGCCTTTATGTATTTGGAAACTTAGATCCAAGAATTCCTTTAGCTGTAAAACTTACTTTATATTATATTATTAAGCTGAACACAGCCTATCTGTTTACATGATTTAAAATCTGAACAATAACAAAATTTTACTTTGTGTTTAATATAATTCTTTATCCTTAAACTTGCACCCATATATATGTGACAATTATATTCACTAGTCGTTTGATATTCTTTTATTGACTATATTTATGTGTGATGTTTATCCTCCTATAGGCGAATACCAAACTTGGAGATTGTAAAATATTTAACATAGGTGATAGATTGATTGAGCTAAACCAGTAATCAAACAAATTGTTTATCTATTCCAAGTTTGCGGTGTTATTATGAAAGAATCCATTTGCATTTTACATATGTAAATTCTTAGTTATTGATATGGGCGAGTTCTGTATGCATTTAGATCAGAAGTTTTAATTTAAATCTGTGCCTATAGCTTAGCATCTCCTTTTGGGTGGCGTTATCCTCTATTCCTGCGCAGAAGGTGGACGTAACAATTAATCCCATTCTTTTTGTTGATATATTCTCGAACCATATCCATTTATTAATATAACACCCTTGCTAAAGAATGTGCGCGGCTATAGTTAGGGAATAGAGAAAGTTTGTCTGTGGAATCGTCCCTGTGCAATTTTAAATTGCTTTTCATTTGATATCTTTTATTTTCAGACTCTTTAATTTCCAATTTCATGCGTCCAAATTTGTTCTCTCTGCGTCTAAGTTTACTTGGATATCCTAGTTTACTTTTTCTTATAAATTGTCCTTCCTGAGAATCCAGCGTTGTTTTTTTTCTTCTGTTAAGTATCTAATTCTTAGAATAGTATACAGTTATAATAATATTTTACTTTGCATGCAAATTGAAATGAATGTCTGGCATTAAATGCAGATTATAATAAAAATATCTGTTTAGGCGTGGGTATGGAATAGTCTAAGCGCAGCAATCTGAAGTTCACTAGATATTCATAATTGATACTTATAATTAACTTGAGTTAATTTATGTGCATGGTGCATGGCGTCTTGTCTATTCCATTTAAGTTATGATTTTAAGTTATAATTAAATTTTTTTTTTTTTGCTCTTTGTTTTAACGTAACTAAGTTGGGGCGTTACACAACTAATCCCTCAAAACATCCAAAAAGTTTGAGTTATGAGAGTCCATATGCATGAAGTATTTATAATTTCTTTGAAATTGTGCAAATTTTCCTACGTGATATCTTATACAAATTCTTACACTCTAGTCTTAGCATGTGTACTTTAGATTATTCCTATTTAAGTATTGATAGTGTTTTTTATGATAGTATTCTCACAGACAACTATCTAACCTTCCCAATTCCTTCACAATTGCACTTCTTGAAGTCCTTGAGATTTTTGTAAGTACCCTTTGTTACAATTTATTTTCTATACTCTTGTCATTACATTCATTATGATTTATCTTCATATTTTTAGGATTGTATTGCACAATGAAAGGCTTTTGAATGTTAAAACTAGTAGGTATCAAAGTACTAAGAAAAATATATTCTGAATGAATGTTGCCCCCTAATTGTATTAGATGATGGGTATAAATACCCTAATATCATAACAAATTATGTTGAACAAACTCACAAGAAAAATAAAATATACCACAAACTAAAAGCAAACTATTATAAGCAATAATAGTTTTTTGTTATTATAAACCAACAATAACAAACCAAAACAAACAAGATACAAATAATGGAATATTCTAACATTCCCCCTTATTGCATCATTATTTTAAACTACTAATAAGATAATCCTAAAACAAATCAAACTTCACAAGTCCAAAAGGTTTGGTGAAGATGTTAGCACATTGTTCTTGAGTAGAGAAAAATTGGAGTTGAATATATTATATTGTTGAACATGTTCTTGTATGAAGTGGCAACCAACCTCAATGTGCTTGGTGCGTTCATGAAACACTGGATTATGAACAAGCTTGAGAACAATTTGATTGTCACAATAGAGGATTGTGGGTTGATTTTGAGGTACTCATAATCCTTCTAGTAGACAACACGTAGTCAAATTGCTTCACAAACTACTACTTTTTGCATGATATTCTACTTATGTTGATGAACAAGCAATTGTTGCTTGCTTCTTACTTAATAAAAAAATAGGACATTAACCTAAGAAGAAAACAAATTCAAATGTGGATTTTCTATATCATCAATAGAACTTGTGTAATCTACATTTGTGTAACTTGTAAAGAAGAATTGATCATTCCTTTTATATTCCAAGCCATGATTCATTGTACCGTGGATATACCTTAATACCTATTTTGCTACTTTCTAATGACACATGTTTGGTTCTTGCATGAATCATGAAAGATAATTAAAAGAAAATTGATATTTGGTCTAGTGTAAATCAATTAAATCAAGCCTCCAATCACTTGTCAATAGAGATTTGCATTTACCTAAGGAGATGGATCAGAAATAGATAACTGCAATCCTAATTCCATAGGTGTAGACATGTGTTTGGAATCCATTCTAAACTTATCAACAATGTATTGGAATATTTTCTTTGAGATACAAAGATGTGATTTTTTTCCATACCTCTAAGCCGAGAAAATAGTGTAGTAGCCTAATATATGTCATATCAAATACCTTATTGAGACCATTCTTGGTTATCTCAACCATTGTTTCTAAACTACCTATGATAACTAGGTCATCAACATATACATTGATAATCATGATCTCCCCCCTTGTTCCTTGAGATAAAGATTGAAATCATATGGATTCTTACTAAACTCATGTTGTAACAAATGTTCATCAATTTTAATATATCAAGCTCTAGAAGCTTGTTCGAGACCATAGAGGGATTTAACAAGTTTGCATACCTTTTCTTCTTTATCAAGTGCACTATATCCCTTTGGCTGGGTCATATAGACCTCCTCCTTAAGGTCTCTATTTAGAAAATCACTCTTTACATCCATTTGATGTAGTTTCCATCCGAATTGTGTAGCTAAAGCAAAAATCATTTTGATGGTTTTGATCTTTGTTGTGGGAGCAATTTTTTCTTCATAATCAATCCCTTCTTTTTGGGCATAACCCTTGGCTACAAGTCTAGCCTTATAATTATCTAAAGTTCCATTTTCCTTATATTTGTTCTTGAATATCCATTTACATCTAATAGCTTTCTTACCTGGTGTTAGATCAACAAGCTCCTAAGTCTTTCTTTTTATTAGTGATTGATATTCTACATCCATAGCCTCCTTCCAAAGATTTGACTCTAGTGCTTACTAAATATTAAATGGTTCAAAGTTATCAAATATTAAACTCATTAATGCTACATTTACCTCATTATGAGTCATGCTATGAGTTCTCAATCCTAAATTTGAAATCTTTGGGACTCCATCAAGCTTTGCATCACGAATGGTACTAGTATACCACTTAGGCATAGGTCTTGTGAAATTTTTAGGTGAGTCAAATTTAGTATAACATTCTCATTAATTTTATCATTCAAGTTGAATATAGGAGCACTATCTAGAGAAGGTGATGATGTGGAAGGTGAACTTAACTCACTCTTCTCATCAAAAATGATATCTTTGCTCATATATATCTATTTTTTGTGTTAGGATCCATAAGTCAATAATCCTTTGACTCATTGCTATACCCAAAAAGAATACATTTCATGGATTTCTCATCAAGATTTTTTCTCTTTTGCTTAGGAATGTACATGTATGTTGTGCAACCAAATACATGAAGATGAGAGATAGATGGCTTAACTCTCATCCATGATTCCTCTATTGTGATGTCATCAAGTGCTTTGGTTGGCCTGTGATTCAAAAGATAAGCCATTGTATCCATAGCTTCAACCCAACATTCATGTCCCAAATGAGAATCCTTCAACATGTTATGTAGCATCTCCGTGATTATGTGGTTACGCCATTCAACAACTCCATTTTGTGAAGGTGTGTAAGCTACAACCGATTGATGACAAATTCCATTTTTCTTCAAGTGGGTGGAGAATTATATGTTGGTGTATTCCCCCCTGGATCGAAGTGAAGGACATGAATATGATGATTCATTTCTTTCTCCACAAGATTTCAAATCTCTTTGAAGTAGGAAAAGCTTCATATTTGGTTTGCAAGCAATAGAACCACATTTTTCTTGTATGATCATCAGAAAAAAGATGAAAAATTAACTAAAACCATTGTGACTTAGTGTCATGTGTCCATACATATTAGTACCAAATTTAAATGGTGGCTTGCACAATGCTCACTAGGATGGAAGGGTGTTTGATGTTGTTTTTAGTGAGACAAATGAGACAAATAACACTCGACTTCTCAAGTGAGGGAAGTCATTTGACCATGCCTTTCTTACTAAGATTGAGCAAATAGCTAGTGATCAAGTGACCAAATAGGTGAAGTCATAACATAGCAAGATCATTATTCTTAGTCACCAAAGCTTGATAATTGTCAATTGTATTAGGCGTGAACATTTTACCAATTTCAAAAGCACTTGTAACAATCTTTGAATTTTAGGCTTATCACAAATTAGGCATTACCAAGTTCTACCATCACTTTTTTCAAGTTCAATCCTCAAGTTGTGGTCGAGAAATTGATTGACAAAGAATTCTTTTGGTAAATCCTAGAACATATAAGACTTCAATGACCCTGTAATGATGTATGCCAAATTGTAAGGAGATTTCACCAATATCTTGGATGTCATAGGTTGTGTCATCTCCAAGAGAAATTTTACTACATATGATGGGGTTTTCATGTGAGAAACCACTTCTTATATGTACATTCATGTGATTTGTAGCACTTGAGTCCACATACCAAATAGAATTTGATTGTGACCTATATTCACGTGTGGGTAGAAAATACATACTCTTCTTCGAAGTCTTCTTCTTCAACAATATTGTCATGTTGTTTTTGTTTGTTCTTTTGATCCCATCCTGTATTGCCACTTTGAAATGGTTTCTTTTGATGTGATTTATTGTTGGATGATCCTTTGGCCAAGGAGTTGTACCAACAATTATTTACATTATGTCCAATCCTTTCGTAAATTGGACACTTCTTCTACGATCATGATGAATTACTAGATTTGGAGGTCTACCAGATTATTTCTTAGTCTTCTTTCCTTTATGGTGTGTTCTCATTGCATGATCCTCCTCACCATGTTATTGGCTTAGAGACTCTTCTTTCTCAAGCAATTCACTAGTTTCTCAAAATTGGGTGTTTGTTCTGTGACATTCAAAGCTACCACAAACACTTTGTATTTGGAAGGTAGTGCTCACAAAACAATGGGCACTAGGATAGCATCCTCAACCGTTTCACCCATCCTTGTAGTGAATCTCTCAACTTAGCAATCCTTTTGAGAAAGGACTCTGATTGTTCTCCATTCTTCACCTTCAGACTGTGTAGTTGACTCCAACCAATTTAGGACCTAATTATAATTCTTCACATCATAGACTATCCTAAGCTTGTCACATACATCTTTGGTTTTTGACAAGTCTTGGATAAAGGTCTAAACTTCCTCAAAAATACTAAAAATAATGATCAATTTGACCTTTCTATCAGCTTGATCAAATTTATTTTTCTCATCAACACCAATATTAGATCGTGTAATGATACCATTAACCACATGCCAAACTTCTTTGAATTTTGAGTTTGGTCTAACATATTAAAAGATGGTACAATGATTGCAACTTTCTATAAGGTTATGCTGGGGAGCACTATAAGCTGATGAAGAGCTGTGGACTGTTAAAAATGCTTTGGGTTTGTAGAAGAGTGATGATGAAGACTCTCCACGCTCACCGCACCAAAGTTTTCTCAAACTGGAACTGTTTTGTTCCCACGTAGAGGCGAAAAGCAAGCTCGGCGTACAAGTGCGACAGATTCTTCACAATCTACTGCAGTGGTAGCGAAGGATTCGAGGGCCTTTTCTTCCTGAGTTGCATGTTCTTCAAAAGAGTTAAAAAAAACTGCGAGAAGGTCCTCATTGCATGGATATGACTCAGTCTTTTAATTAATCCAACTCATCCTTTTTCTCATTGAAGATCAGGATCTCCTTCCCTCAAAGTAATAATGTCAAACTGATTCCAAGCAAAAGGCGTGATCAAGGGGAAGAACAATCCAAATCTAGGAGAAATACTCTGGTACCATATCAGAGTTTGAAGAAAAATATATTCTCAATGAGTGCTGCCCATGATTGTATTGGATGATGGGTATAAATACCCTAATATCATAACAAGTTCTGTTGAACAAACTCACAGGAAAACTAAACTATATCACAGATTGAAAACAAACTATTAACAAATAAACAAACAATAACAAACCAAAAAACAAATGGGATACAAATGATGGAATATTTCAATATTAGGGAAACATTTAGATTCATGGCTACCTCAAGAGAAAATTTCATTAGATCAAGGAAGTTTGTTTGTTAAATTTGTAATTAAAATATGATATTCCAACATTAGGGGAACATTTAGATTCATGGCTATTTTGAGAGAAAATTTCATTAGACTGAGATAGTTTGTTTGTTTGTTAAATTTGTAATTAAAGTTTTATACTACAAGAATATTTCAAGAAATATTGTCTAGTCCAAACTTCCCCTATAGATAGATAACTTGAAAATGCTATAGACAATATATGTGCATCAAACTTTTCACACTTACTTATCAACCCCTATCAATAATGTATACTTGTTATTAATGTAGCAATGACATTAGCAACTTATTTATTTCCCTCTAATCTGGAATTAGTGGCTCTAGGAAATAATTTTGGTTAACATGACTATTGCTATTCTTTCATTTGCATGCATACTATGACTATTGCTATTTTTTCATTTACATGCATATATCTTCTCGTTGATCTATTGGGATGGTACCTAAAAGTTATGTTAATTTACAGGAATTGATAGAATTTTAAGACGCTGTCATTCTCTATTAAAAAAAGCAAGTAAAAATATGATTAAAAATAAATAATTTTTACTATCTAAAGAGAACATGCTTTTCATGTTGGTTACATTTGGGCATCTAGCAATGATTTGAGTGGGACAATACCAAATAATATTAGGAACGTGATCAACCTTAAAAAATTGTGAGATAACTTAATCTATGAATTTCAAGTTGTTTTGGATGTTTTTTTTATCCTTCATCTAAGGGTGATGATATCAAATGAAACAATATAGACTAACAAAAGCTACTTTTCTCATTTATTTAGAATCTATCATAGTAGGTGATATATGGGTATGCGAAATGGCTCTATTACAAGATACTTCTAGAAACTTCTTTGCAGGGATCAATTCCTTCAAACATAACACAATTAATTAAACTAGAAGATTTGTAACTATAGTAATGCTTCCTTATCTTCTTTTTGTAAACAAAACTTCTAGTTTATTGTGCTCAAAAAATTGAAAGAAAGATATATGGTAATAAACATAAAGTTTCTAGGGTCTATTAGATTAAGCTGAAGATATTCATGAAAAGATTATGTTTTTATTTTTTGTATCAACGTTTCAGATCACGCTTGTTGATCCATCATCATAAGATAAACGGACTTTCAAATTAACAATTAACTAATAAAATTTTCTCATTCTTAAAAAAATCACTCATCAAACTATCTTTAAGTCATCGATAACCAATATTTTCATTTCAAAGGATGCAAATATCTTGTCTCAAGCACCTATTCACACACCTCTTCTAATGTCAATCTCTGCATCTTCACAAACAAGGATTCAGTCCTTCTTGACTATAACAAAAAAACTAGATGCTCAAAAATTTCCCT
This sequence comes from Sequoia sempervirens, assembly GCA_007258455.2. Lineage (NCBI taxonomy): Eukaryota > Viridiplantae > Streptophyta > Pinopsida > Cupressales > Cupressaceae > Sequoia > Sequoia sempervirens. Next base: position 17,485 of record VDFB02064590.1, read on the forward strand.
ACCATGCTTGGTGGTGGCATGTAGAACTATGCTTTATTTGTCTCATTAGTCAACTTCATTAAGGGTGGGGATTCTCATTTGCAAAGGAGTTCCTAGTGGACCCTTAAAATCCACATTTAACCAGACATTCATGGAGGCATTCAAGAGTTATGGGAGAATGGATATCACATCTTTAAATATAGTGTGGCTAATAGAGGATATGTCCATCCCTAGGGTGATGAAAGGCATGCTCATACTCCCCATTGATGAAGTCCTCACAATCAATGGTGCCAAGAAAAGAACCATCAATTGGAAATCCAGGAGAGATCCTTCTCTAAGAATGTTCCTCTATAGACCCATGGAATCCATGGAAAGTTGATTATGGGTCTTGGCTCCTACAAGAGTACCAAAAATGTACCACTTTACTACAAATATTCTTTCATACAAACAAGTCTTGGTGTGAAAAATGTATCTCTAATTTTGGATATCACTTCTCTAGCATTGCATTCCCCATTGAACTTTGAGTTGAAGTGTAAATTCCTTATTACTTCCATTCCAACAAGGGAGATCAAGTACAATTCCAAATTCATCATTTGCTTCTTCTCTCTTTCGAGGTAACCTCACCCCAACCTTCATTTTCATGCCTATGTCCCTCCACTGCACACACATAATTAAAGAATAAGATAATGTTGTAATTGACATCCACAACTATCACCAATGGAAATGGAAACCATTTTGTGGGTTTGACAGCTCCACCCACCACAATGATAGTGTCATTTAAGTATTATTTTCTTAGTTGTGAATGGAGGTGCTCCCTACATGGCTGAATGGATTTTCTTCATTAATTAACAATAATTAAATATTATGACTTCCTCTTGGTGGCTACTAATATTCTTTGTCCACTAGATAGATTGTTAAAAGAAAATTTAAAAAAATCTTCAATCATCAAAGTAAGAGTAGAGGGGAAAAAGCTTGTATACAAGATTATTTAATCTTTGCAAATGAATAAATAGTCATTGTTCAATATATTTTTTGGGCCCATCTAAATAGAAACTGCCCAAGTGCCATTGTTGTGTTTTATATTAAAGAGATAATTTTCAAGAATTTTCTCTATTCTTTAAAAGAATCTAATTGTATAAAATAATATGAGAAAATTCATAAAAATAAATAAATTTTATTGAATAACACTTATATCTAATTATATGATACAATGAAATTTGTACAAATCAAAATTCATATTTGTAGTCAAAATGTGTATAGATTTATATTTTGATTTAACTAATTATGTATATTAAAATATATTTAAATTTTACCTTTACTTTTCTATTGACATGTAGGTCCCTTGAACCTCCTATAGATGTAGGTGCTATTTTTTATTTTATGGGTAAAAGCAAGAAGTTGGGTACACGAAGAGGGGAAATTTCGGGCAAACAATTTTTTTTGCACGAAACACATACACGTTTCCAAAAAATGCATACACATTATGGATCAGGTACCCAAGCCTAAATTCAAATGCGTATGTGTTCAGCTTCGCATATGCGAATAGGAAATGCATACACATTATGAAACACGTATGCATTTCACAAAGCTATTTATTTTTTTAAATTAACGACTATGTTTCATTTCAACCCACATTTTTGTCCACGCTAGAGAAGAGGAGAGAAAATTGTGTACGCATTTCAGAGGGCCCAATTGAAGAAAATTTTTGCTGCTACCTCCTCTTGTTGACACAACCAACCTCAACGACCTCCAAGTTGGTTGAACTCCGCCTTTCTTTTGCTTTATATCTTGTTTTTTTGTTTTGTAATTAGTATTCAGTTTTTCTTTTTTTAGGTTGTTTTAGTTGAATATTTTATCATTTTTTAATTGCATTTAAAAAACCAAAAACATCAACGAAACAAAAATCATTAAATTGTAAATCGAAAACGATAATAAACTAAAACTAAATTGGACACATGTTTAGCTTAGAAATAAAAACCCTAGAAACCCTAGGTTACAAAATTTACATAGGTCCCTAAAAACTAATTTACACAGGCTAATCCTTGGACCTAAACCCTAAAACGTAAACCTAAAACCCTTTTTGTACCCTAAAACATAAAACTAAAACCCTATTTACCCTAAAACGTAAACCTAAAACCGTAAATTAGGGCTCCTTGGAGGTTTAGATTACATTTTTTATTTGACATAACCTTCTTTGTATGATTTTTACTCTTACTCACGGTTCTTAGTTTATTTAGGGTGGAAGTGATGACAAACTTTCAATATTAGGGGCATGTGATATAATAGAAGAGATAAAATAAGGATGTGTAGTAAGATTTGATGACATAGCATGTAGGGAGGGATCACATTATAGTCCATAGGTTAGGTACATTTTGGTATGTTTTTGGTGATCCACACAACTACCAATGAAATTCATAATTGACTAATAAAGGAGGTACAAATAATCGACGCATAGATATATTAACCAACAAATTGATTTAATTATAATATGTTCACATTTAATATAAATGATAGCTAATTTTATCTCAGAAAACTTCATGATTGTATAATTTAACTTGAGGAAGTGTACCAGTGAAGTAAAATAATGTACCTCATGTGAAACTATGTGCTTGATTTAGTAAGTGTATATATCATGATGCTAGTTGATGTGAGCATGTAATCACTATATATCAATGTTAATAGCTTAAATATAGTGTATGATGTATTCTCTTAAAAAAACATAGAAATGAAAGTCATACTTGTTAATCTAGACTATGTGCAATATGGATAGCTAGACATATAAATGCTAGAAATCAAATAAATACTAAAATGTGAAGCATGAATGATTTCTACCCATTTCTCTTATTTGGATGAGATCCTTTGTGAATTATGTAAGGATGCATTATGATAATATTTAAGCCTTAATTTATAGGATGTTATTCATAAGATCTATAGGTTGTGTGTAATCTAATTCCTGGTTTAACTCTCATGTGTAGTGGCATTGTTCTATTAGGAAAACTAAATGTTGTACTTTCTCTAAACTAGTGTATCAAAGCTAACTTGCAGCATGAACATTTCAATGGAAAATTCAAATTAATTTTTTGAGAAACTTGATAGATGATTCATAAATGCAAGTCGATTCTATAACCAAAGGTTTATTTTCTAAGATTATTTATTTATTGAATTGATCAATTGATTCCTCACTTAGTGGTAGTTAGGTTCTTTTTTGAAAACCCATGTGTCTAGAATTTATAAATATGAAGGAAGAGTCTGTGCCATTGAAAAGTTTCAAAAAATATATGATTAGAAAAAAATTTGGGTCTAAATCACTTTAGATCCCCTCTTCCTTTTTAAATCATCCAAGAGTGCTTAGAGGGAAATAGGTTCAAAATCCATCTTAACTCGACAACTTAGTTATAATTGAAATCTAAAATTCCTAATTGTTGATATATGTTGAAGTTATTCCTAGAATGTCACATATTTGATTCAAAGCACTAAGTTTAGGTGGTAGGGTTTCTCATTTACTTGTAAAAATTTATTCATGTGTCTTTTATATGTTTTCATGTCATCAAATCTTTAAATCTAAACCCTAAACCCTAAAGCATTCATTTTGGCGTAGGACCTTAAAATGAAATTTGGCTACCTTAGGCAACTCCACCAAATTTTATTCCCTTACGCCATGGAACATTTTTTCCTAGGACCTTACTAGACATAGACCCCCTTAAGCCATCCTATCACCCTAAATCCTAAATCGATGTCTTAAGGGGTCCTAATATGACATTTCTTAAGGGGATCAAAGAAGTTCTCAAAAGTTGGTAAACCCTAAACCTTGAACTCTAAAATCTAATCCCTAAACCCTTAAGCATTCATTTTGTCGTAGGACCTTCAAATGAAATTTGGTTTCCTTAGGAAACTCCACCAAATTTTATTCCCTTAAGCCATGGACAATTTTTTCCTAGGACCTTACTACACATAGATCCCCTTAAGCCATCCTATCACCCTATATCGTAAATCGATGTCTTAAGGGGTCCTATTTTATACATTGCAATTAGGTCACTAGCATATATATCTATGTGTCCCTTATCTATGTGGACCTTACTACACATAGATCCCCTTAAGCCATCCTATCACCCTAAATTGTAAATCAATGTCTTAAGGGGTCCTATTTTGTACACTGCAATTAGGTCACTAGCATATATCTATGTCTTATTTTGTACATTGCAATTAGGTCACTATCATATATCTATGTGTCCCTTTGAATGTGTTCTATTAATTTTCATTCTTATCTTTAGTATTCTTTGAAAACAACTAATGAGATTATAAATTTTATTGTTAGTGTTAAACTTATAATTTCTTCTTAACTACTTTGTCCCACTATAGAGAACTTGTGTCTCTTATCATGCGGTGAAGCCACAATAATGGTTTACAATTGAAGTGAGGAAGGAAAATTCACAAAAAATGAATGCATGGCAAAAAAATTGATTTTAGGGGTTCATACGAACCTATTGGTTCAACCGAACACATTAGGGGTTTGCTAGAACCTAGGTTCGGGTGAACCCTTTTAATTCTTTCCCACCAAAAAATCCAACAAAACCCCTTATAGAAGGGGGTTTGAATGAACCCTAGTTCGAACCCCCTTATTCCTCATCCCCCCCTGAGACACAAAAAAACCCATATTTTGGTACTTCGGAGCTCAGGTTGAGGATGAAAATGGAGGAATCTTCACAAACCCAACTGGAATCGGGTAGTCCTTAGAGCGAGCTATCCAACAAATATAATTTTAATATGTTTTGGTTTTATTATGTATTTGTTTTTAGTTTTATTAAACATAAGTTTTTCATCGAAAATGAAGGTCTATGTTCTACACATGTGGAAAAATAGTAGATTATCAAAAAAAAATTGAAAAATATGAGTGCACCAGATATTGAAGTCCTTGATCCAAAAAAATAAAAAATGAATTTCATATACAAAAAAAAGTTAAGTGTTATACGGTTTTGCTATGTCTGAATTGTAATTGGTTTGACTTTGAAACTTGATTAAAGAAAAAATATTCAATAAAAAATTGTCTAACCAAGTGGAAGCACTAGATATCAAAGTTACAAATCTAAATTCAAAAGAATTACAATTTTATCCTTCATCGAAAAAAAGTTGTGCGTTATACGGTGTGCGTCACTTTTTAAAATGTTGTTTTTTGAAAAAAAACCAATTTTCATGGGAGATGGAAGAAGAAGTGCAATCTGATTCTAAAATTTAAAAAATATATATTTTTAAAATCTACAGACAAAATGTGACAAGACTCTAGTTTGCATCATCTTCAAATTCTTCACGGTTTAGCCGCTATAGGTGCCTGGATGTGAAGATTTAGTTAAAAATAATAATTTCAGTATCCAGTTTGGCCAAAAATTGTAAACCACTATTGTGGGATCACCCCATGAAATTTGAAAATTTAGATAAATCAATTTATGTCCTTAGATTTAACTAAATTCTATGCCATACTTAATTAATACATCTATTCACAATTGATATACCTTAGCTCTATAGATATACTCTTGTTGGGAAACAAGAGCTATCTCAATCAACTATTCCACAAGAAAATGTTTCTCACTAACTTGCAAGTCCATTATTCCAAGGGCCACCTGAACTTCATCCTAAGTTCCCTAAACCCTAAACCTTGAACTCTAAAATCTAATCCCTAAACCCTAAAACATTCATTTTGTCGTAGGACCTTCAAATTAAATTTGGTTGCCTTAGGCAACTCCACCAAATTTTATTCCCTTAAGCCATGGACCATTTTTTCCTAGGACCTTACTACACATAGATCCCCTTAAGCCATCCTATCACCCTAAATCATAAATCAATGTCTTAAGGGGTCCTATTTTGTACATTGCAATTAGGTCACTAGCATATATATCTATGTGCCCCTTATCTATGTGGACCTTACTACACATAGACCCCCTTAAGCCATCCTATCACCCTAAACCATAAATCGATGTCTTAAGGGGTCCTATTTTGTACATTGCAATTAGGTCACTAGCATATATATCTAGATGTGTCCCTTATCTATGTGGACCTTACTACACATAGATCCCCTTAAGCCATCCTATCACCCTAAATTGTAAATCGATGTCTTAAGGGTCCTATTTTGTACATTGCAATTAGGTCACTAGCATATATCTATGTGTCCCTTTGAATGTCTTCTATTAATTTTTCATTCTTATCTTTAGTATTATTTGAAAATAATGAATGAGATTATAAATTTTAATAAAACCCCGTAATTTCATTTCTACCCTTTATATTAACAACCACACACTAGACTCAATTTCATGTGTGTACATGCTATGAATTTTTAATGTTGTGGATTTTTTAATGTTATAAATCGAATGGTCTTCAAATGAAATGTATTTTGAATTTGTGCATGTTCAATGTGATTTTAAATAACTTTCAAATTGTGTGCATTATTTAATTAGTTTGTTGATATATATTTTTTAATTGTTTAACATGCAGTTGCCATTTAATTGCTTAGATGGATCCATAGTTTAATATAGAGGATTTTATGCCCAGTCTAGAAATTCCTATAGATCTCATACATCCCAATCCACCATCAGAGCAAAACCCTAGCACACCTCCACACTCTCCACCACCTAACCCCCACCCCCTCCTGTAGTTGATCAAGATCAATTAAGAGAGAGTATTCAACCAAATCTTATTGTCATTTTCAAGGAAATATAGATCTAATAAAAATTGAGCCTAGAGTCCCTCCCCATCTCACACGGTTTGCATCTACGATGCAAACTATTGTTGATTTTTTTTATCTATTGATGCAGACCTAGAAAAGTTCCATCAATGGAGAGAAGAGATGAGACAATTCTATGTGGATGGATTGTCGTATAAAGAAGTCAATGACCTGAAAATTACCAAACAAGCCATGTGCCAATATTTTATTAACCCCCAAACAAGCCAACCAATTCCACCCATGAAAAAATGAATTTCAATTTTATGGTGTAGGCACTCGCAGATAGCTACACATTTTTGGGATAGATAGTGGATGGTGTTTGATAATCCACCACATGACAACTGTGAGGTGCCCTTATACTTTTTGAGACAGTTATGGGTTGAGTTTGAGTTGGGTAAAAACCCAACTATTTTGATATGAGGTCATTTCAGGGAGTTGGGCATGGCATGCCCCAACATAGACTAGGAGCACGTGTCGATCCTCACAACGTGCTCCAATTTCTCCTATTGTTCCTCCTCCTTCTCCTGGTGTTCCTGAAGCATTTCATCAACAAATGATGTTATCTACATTAGGAGCATTGAGTTCACTTTCAGGACATCTCACTCATTAGACTACACACGCGACGACTGAAGTGGCCAATAGAGAGCATGGAGGCTCAGGCTATAGGGATACTCTGGCATCCACTTCAGGTGACCCACATGCACCTAAGATGGGGTCATACCTAAATTTACTATATTTTGAGGGTTGTCCTACACAATTATGTTCATCTTTTGAACTTAACTTTAATTCAAGTTTGAAATGTGAAAAATTCATGTAAATAATAACATCAAATTATATATATAATATAAAATTAATTCAATAAGTGTTTGGTGTAGATGCATGATCACACGATTCCTGAAACTCAATATGATCGTCGTGTCTATATGTTGAGTGCTGTAGATATGGGCTCACCTTTTGGATAGGTACTTGAACCAATATATATTAAATAATTTGTGTGGATATATCTAATTTTTAATTTGAATTTGTACATGTGTGAATTGATATAATATAATATAATATCTAGATGCAGGGAGGTCATACGATACCTAGTACTGACCAACCACAAGATGTGGTGAGCCCTCCCGAGACATCATCAGCTCAGGTGCGTGCTTTCAAAAGTTTTTTAAGTTTAAATTAAAAATACACATCATAGATCTAAGTTAATCTGTTCATTTACATACACATGTGTGAATGATCTATACAAATTTTTGTGCATCTATACATGCAGGGATTTCATGAGATACCCATGGCGGGCACACTTGAGACGTCGTCGGCATTTATGCATGGGCAATCTTAGGTGTGTGATCATGAGGTCATATCATTCGAGGTTGTAAACTTTACTAAATCTCCTATACAATTTTTACAGACCTTATATATATATATATATATTCGAGGTTTTAACATATTGTTTGCTTTATATGAATATGCAAGATATAGTAGATCAGGCATTTGGATCTTCTCAATTAATAGTTATGCTACCCATTGAAAAAAATGTGCCAGTAGATTCACATGATCATATGGTAATTTATGCATATTAAAAATCATTTTATTGTATTTACTAGATATATTTAATTAAATTTATTTTTATCTAAAAGTTTATATTTTCAAGTTTAAATATGTTTAATTATATCAAAATTTCTAAATAACTTTAAATCTAATTTCAAGTTTCTTGTACTCTTTTCCAGCATGATGTGGGTACATCTAGTTGACATGGAACAAAGAGGAGACTTGATATGACCGATCAACCTGATAGTTAGATGGTTTTAAATTTTATGGACTATAGATCTCTAGAGTTTTATTTAAATATATGTGTTGGACTTGACATATGTACATCTTGACATATAATTTTATGGACTATCTATCTCTAGTTTTATTTTGAAGATGTTATTATCATATTTGTGTTTATTTATATCAGTTGACTTTAATACATGTGATGATTATATATGCAGTCAATTATGATCGTGTTAAATGTTCATTTTGATGATTATATGCACTCATGTATGTATAGATATAAATTATCTAATTTTCAAGTAATACATGCACTAGATATAAATTCTTATCTAGAATCAAATTTCATATATATAATTTATCACATGGTTAGGTGACAAATTAAAACATTCCTTAAATAGTTTAGATAATATGTACATAATAAATTAAGGATAGGTAATTTTAAATATTTTCTAATTCTAGCAAATATTTGAATCAATAAACAAAAATCTATCTCCTTGTATGTACATAAAATGTATAATCTATACAATTGAACAATTATATACAATGTGGTAAATACAAGACATGAAATGTATAATCTATAAAATTGGAACAAGATATTTAAAAAGTGACTAATAAGCTCATTGAAGTTCATACATCGAACAAACATATATAATGTATATTGATGTTTAATACAACTATATAACATGATGAAACATATATGTGCATGTAGATACAATTAAAGCTTATCAAATTTTATGTGAAGACCAAAAATTGATATTTACATAGTCTCTTGATAAAATAATTTTTTCAGTGACAATCACATGGTAGACCAACTTGATGAGAACCTGCAAAAATAATTAATGTAATTTAACTAACTATAATTTTTATGAGTCATTTAAGTAAAAAATTCATACGAGAAAAGAATAATATATAGTAAATTCCATTCAAATTCAAATGATGTTTGTCATAGGATGGATTAAGGGGACCTAAGAGGATATATAGCTTAAGGGGGGCTTAAGAGAATGCCTTAAGTGGAGTTAAGAGGATGCATGACATGAACCCTAGGGGCTTAACAGGTCCTAAGAGGATGGCTTAAGGGGAATTATGAGAGTGACTTAAGGGATGCAAGATTGTGGATTAAAGGTATGTAAGAGGATATGACTTAAGGGTCCTTTAAGAGTATGGCTTAAGGGGATGCAAGAGGGTGGATTAAGGGGAGTTGATAGAATGACTTAAAGGGATGTAAGAGAGTGGATTAAGGGGAGTTGATAGAATGACTTAAAGGGATGTAAGAGAGTGGATTAAGGGGAGCAAGAGGGTGGATTAAGGAGTTGATAGAATGACTTAAAAGGGATGTAAAGAGAGTGGATTAAGGGGAGTTGATAGAGAATGATTTAGAAAGGGATGTAAGAGGGTGGATTAAGGGGATGCAAGAGGGTGGATTAAGGGGAGTTGATAGTATGACTTAAAGGGATGTAAGAGAGTGGATTAAGGGGATGCAAGAGGGTGGATTAAGGGGATTTGATGGAATGACTTGAAGGGATGTAAGAGGGTGTATTAAGAGGAGTTAATGGAATGACTTAAAGGGATGTAAGATAGTGGATTAAGGGGATGCATGTCATGAACCTTAGAATGTGGCTTAATAGGCCCTAAGAGGATGGCTTAAGGGGAATTATGAGAGTGACTTAAGGGATGTAATATTGTGGATTAAGGAGAGTTGAGAGAATGACTTTAAACCCTAAACCCTAAACCATATGGCCTAAATCCTAGGAGATGAACCCTAAACCCTTAAAACCCATATAGATTTGTTATTCTAAGCATCTCCTGAACCCTAGAAACTGTAAACCCTAAACCATATGACCTAGAGACTAGGAGATGAACCCTAAACCATTAACCCATATAGATTTGTTATTCTAAGCATCTCATGAACCCTGGAAATCGTAAACCCTAAACCATATGACCTAGAGACTAGGAGATGAACCCTAAACCATTAAGGGGTCCTAAGAGGATAGCTTAAGGGGTGTTGAGAGAGTGACTTAAGGGGATTCAAGTGGATGGATTAAGGGTAGACATACGAGGATATGGATTAAGGAGTCCTAAGAGGATAGATTAAGGGGGGTTGAGAGAGTGACTTAAGGGGATGCAAGTGGATGGATTAAGGGTAAACATACGAGGATATGGATTAAGGGGTCCTAAGAGGATAGCTTAAGTGGTGCTGAGAGAGTGACTTAAGGGGATACGAGTGGATGGATTGAGGGTAGATATATGAGG